>JAOUQU010420925.1:0-10778 GCA_028566735.1 Ammoglanis amapaensis
CTCTCTCTCTCTCTCTCTGTGTGTGTGTGTGTGTGTGTGTGTGTGTGTGTGTGTGTGTGTGTGTGTGTGTGTGTTTGACTGCTCTACCTGAAATCCAAATCTGTCTTCTGTCTTTCACTAAAAATGTGAAATTAGACAAGGGTAATAAAGGCTGTTACTTGGTTGAGGTGTTATATTTCATTGACAATAAAAACAAATTTTACTTACAAAACGGCAACCATCAGTGTCCTTCTTCATTTAACCATTAGAAGTCTCACTAAAAAGAATGCTGATGTAACATTGGGTAAACATGCTTTTTTACCCAACCTAGTGGATTTCACACAACCTCCCTGAAAGGCCGCACCTGGGGATCAAATCCAGGACTTTCTTGCTGTGAAAGGACTGATCGACCCAACAAACCATCATGCCACCATAATAAACAGTCAAGAGCACAAACAGATCACAGATTCTTCTTTAAATGTTCTAATTTTGCTTTTACATAATGTCCCAACTTCTGAGGAAATAGAACGTTTTTCTTTACCACTTTGCATTTGACAAAACAAAAAGTGTGATATTATTGCTATAGTACATTAAGTTGATGAAACAGATTGAAGGAAGTATCCGCTTCCCCTGTGTGCTTACCAGAAAATATTTAAAATCTGGCTTGGCATTAAAGCACAGCCACAAAACATGCTGTGGGGTCAAAAAATGTGTGTAAATGTCACAACTGGACAGTGGCCCTGAGTGAAGGCCTGTTTGTGCTAACCCTGATGAGCCCAGACATGTTTACATTGCAGCATAAAAGCCATGTTACTGACAAAGGCATTGTATTGTTAAACTTATGAGCTTAAAACAATGTCAAAACTTATAATTGTGATTGTGTTATACTATTCATTAGATTAAATATGTTTCACAGATTGTCTTTGAACACATGTACTCAATCCTGAATTACAAAAAGGCCACCACACATTACCAATTATTGTTATTTGAATAAAAACTGGATGAAACAGGGGTACTTTATTTAGATATACACACTAGATACCTTTTTCGAGTGATAATCGACTATAGTTGGGGATTGCAATAGATGAACTTAGACTGCATCCTAAAGGCATGAATTCTTCATCGTGAAAACAGGAGGACAAAGGAACGTATCCGGCTTAAACTAAACTAAAATTTCAGTTTTTTTAATAACACCTAGATAGAGGGGACACCTAGAAAGATACGAATATAAATGCTATGGTCCACAGTCATGCTTTACATCACGTATGACTGACATGCATGAACACCTTGCTCATGATTTCATTTGATGTCTAGTTGATCAGCAACAAGCTTACATCAAACAATAAGTTTAAAAGCATTTTTTGTAAGGCAAACAAATTCTAAGCACCTACCAAAATATGTATTGAATAAGGTTAAATAAGTGGAATGAATCACACACACAGCTAATTTTGGAGGTGGTGGCAATAAATGCTTAAAAGGCCCAGATAAATACGCACCTGTTGTACTCTAAAGTCACCTAAATATTACTAAAATGCAAAAATAATACATAAAGAAGACCCAAAGCAGGGCAAGCATTTAAAAGCACCTTGAGAATTATATATACTGATGTGTGTTGTTTTAGACAGTGTTTACTGATTTCCTGGTTGCATATTACATTTTACATGCCTCAAAACAAGTAGTCCTGGGTTCGATTCCTGAGCAATGAAATCTGGAACTTTCTGTGTGAAGTTTGCATGTGCTCCCTGTGACTGTGTGAAATCTCTCTGGGTACTCCTGTGTCCTCCTACATTCCATAGACTTGCAGTCAGGTCTATTGGAGACACTATAATTGTCCTGTGCGTTTGTCTTTGTACCCTGCAATAGACTGGTGTCCTATTCCGGTGTTTAGTTTAGTTTATTCACACTAAATAGGATTAAGCAGTGGTAAAACTAGAAGATGGATGGATGGATGAATGTTTCGTTTGAGCTGGAAATCTGGTTACCTTGAACATCTAAGCAGGTAACTTAAATATTTGAGGGTTTTTTTGTTTTGATATAGAAATGTATTTTAGTACCCATGTGTGTCAGTCCTTCCAGTCATGCCAGACTAACTATTAAATCTGGAGTCATCGTACCTTGGTCGGTGCTGCAGGAACGCGGGAAATCCTCGCTTCTGGTGAGCTCTCCTGCGCCATTGTCGTCGCCTGGAGTTTTGCGTTTCCTCGACATTGGCACTTCAAACTGGTCTAGACCTCGTGGGAATGCGCTCAGTGCGTGTAAATAAAAGGAGGAGGAAAGCGAGGCAGTCTGGACACCGTGAGAATATGGACATGCGATTGGTCGGGTTCATTCATACGGGCGCTGTTGTTCCAAAATCGGCGCGCTTGGGGGGAAAGTTGGCATGTGCGCTCGCTGGTGTGCAAGGTAAGAAAAAGAAAAAAAGGAAAAAAGAAAAAAAAGGGACGTGATGTAATACTTTAGAGAAATAAAACCACCCGAAAGTCGCCGTCCTATACAAAAGTAATCAAATGTAGTCTAGCCGCGGCGTGATTTGCGCAATGACGTTTGCCTGGGAGAATCCTGGAACGTAGAATCAACGAGTTTTAAAACTCATCCACTCATCGATTTGCAGGGATCCAGACTGACCCCTGTTTCAATCTGCTTCTCCACTCTAACGTGATCATTGCTTTGACTTGCATGGTCAGCTGTAAATGAACACCCACCAGACTGATCGCTCTCTATACTTTGTACTCGACTGAGGATGGCAGAAGGACGACCTGGACATGTCTTCTGTCTTTAAGCCGACTTTGTGACAGTCTCACGGCTTATTGCTAGACGTTAATACATACGAGAACATCTGTGCAGACAATGTGGAAAAAAACTCTTCATATCCAACATCTGGCAGTTTAGACGGACCGAGCAGCCACATCTCTATACTGCTCGCTGGTTGGCACGACGTATCACCTTCGGCTCTGGCGCAAAACCCGACGCCCCGACGACGTGTTAAAGACGCGCTCATCAATCTCTCCGCCGAACTTACTGATGCAGTTGCCAGGGTAACGCGGCTTAGGCGAGCAGGCATGGTTTTATAGCAGCTGGTTTGAAGTACTTGTAACTTTTGCGCGGCGATAAGCTCTCTGTGACGAGCAAAGCAAACTCTCTTCGATCTCCAGCGCAAATGCAGGTTCGGTCTGACGCGACGAAACGACTTAGTGCTTTTCTGTAAATAAACGGTCGCGCAGGGGAAATGTTGCGTTCGCGTTCACGAATCTGTGACGTCAGTGGACGCCTCCGCAAACGGCGCCAAGGCTGCAGCTCAGATCGAATCCAGTGATAATCCCAGTTAGTGCTTTAACGCAAGCAGAGAAGCTGGACGAGACACGTAAAGTTAGGAGACAGAAGTAATGTAAGTAAATGTGTAGTACATTTTATGTATGTGTGTGTTTGTGCACGTATGTACATTTGTATAGCCTTAACGGGTACCGCAATAAATATGGAAACATGGAATAAAGTTTTCGTCTCCTATTTTTTATGTTTGCTTTCGTCTTGCTGTACAATGTCTCACCGTGTAAGTGAAGTGGAAAAGTGCGCACTTGGTGGATGAGTGAATATCTAAAGAAATAATCCAGCTATTCGTTTAGCTCAATGTACACATGTGCTTCTGTGCATCATTGCGTTACATGTGCATTAACTGTAAGCAAACCTATAATATATTTAACATGAACCCATTAATGTCTGCATTATAGAATCAAAGAAGCAACAAGTTTGCACTATAAATTATTTATGGTCAGGCTTTTAATCCGACCATGGATTGTAGTAAGGTGTTTGTTTAGTGCATCTCCTCGTGTCCAGCATTCTTCAATACAAGTGACGAAGGCAGACCAGCTCGAACTGGCTCTTGCCCCCCCCCCCCCCCCCCAATTCACTGCAGCGACTGACGTCAAAGCTGCCTGCGTCAATGCTCTCTCTGACAGAAGGGGAGAGATTTGTTCACATAAAGGCATCTAATAAAATTATGGAAAAAAAAACCTTAAGTACTTTTCAACACCAGAGAAAAAGCAACATTCCTCAATTTCTCACCTCTTTTTTTTCATATAAGATGTGCAATAAAACCCAAATAACAACAAAATGTATCAGGTTGGTTGTGGTTTTTGTGTAATATGCCAGGGCCGGGGGTCGATCCGCATGCAAATTTTCATGCCTTTATTTTTGTAACTGCACCAATCTCTGTTTATGTGTGCATATTATTAATCATCGGGCACATGCTGGCAGGCGTGCGCACGCCCCTATTTACATGCAATATGGTATGAAAGATGAATGTGAAAAATATGAAAGATGTTTTCACCATAGAAAGTGGATTATTAGTCATTTTATGGGAGGGGGAAGGGGTGTTATTAGTCACACAGCTTGTTGCGTCGCTACAGACGCGGAGCAACTCCTTTATGACGCGCTTCAAAGCGGCATCAGCTCGCGCGTCATAGACGCTCGTGCGTACGTATCGTGCAGCCTGGATCGGTCCAATTGCATTACAGGAATATTATATTTTGTTCCCCCCTCCCAAACCGTCTGTCCACGTGCGCCCACTTAGGATACATATAATAATAATAATAATAATAATAATAATAATAATAATAATAATAATAATAATAATAATAATAATATCATAATAAAAATACAACAATTTACAAAATACAGGGACAGTGTAGCCTAGTGGGTAGAGCGTTGGGCTGGGAACCCAAAGGTTGGGGGTTCAAATTCAGGCTCTGGTCCTTGAGCAAGACCCTTAACCCTGTCTGCTTATTGTAAGTCGCTTTGGATAAAAGCGTCGGCTAAATGCAGTGTAATGTAATGTAAAAAGATATTTAGGGTTCACTGTCGACAAACAAGCCAAGCAATTTCTGAATGTTTTTGTCCTGAAACATTTAACCAAAGGGCCAGATGACTGGTTTTCAGTCAGGGGGGCAGACTACTTCTAAAAAAACAAAGTAAACCAAAAATATATTATTTTATCATAGGTGTAATGCAATTGTATTGTACTGTATGGTTGTTGTTGGTAGTGATAATGCATGTAAGTTATTATTTTATTATTATTTGCTGCTGTAGTGGTAAGAAAGCTGCCATCCTTAGATTTTAGTTTGATGACCCCTGTTCTAAAAGAGCTATGATTTTAATATTCTTAAAGAAGTGAAGACTGTTCAGCTATTTTGATCCATAGCACTAAATTGCCAAGCTTGACTTCATATTTTGGTCCTCATACTTAATGGTATTAACAATGATCAACTAGCATCTTTCTAAGCTTGTTTTGCCTTACAGGAGGTGCCTGCTAACCTCACTGGAGAGAACATCAGGGAACCGCGAAGCCTGAGAAAATGTATGTATCATTATTCATGTCAAGACTAACAAAATCTGTATTAAACTATTTGAAGCTAAGTGCAGCATGATAAACAGTAATGACCACAACTTATCTCAAACATCAAGTGCTAAATTAAAGTGCAAACACTTGTAAAAACGTGCATGAGAAGTGTGAAATGCATTTACAGTAACTGTAGCATTTCATTTGCATATGAAACCTTTTCTTCTCTAGCAAATGTGTAGTTATTTGTTCTGCTTGTTTATCACACCAGCAAGGATGTCAAAGAACGTAAACAGAAAATGTGAAGTGACCTATGCCTACTCTCCAGTCCAAATCGATGAGCTTGAGCTGGTTGTCGGAGATACCATAGAGGTCCTCAATGAGGTAGTGAGCAGCATTTTATCATTTATTTTTACTAACAAATGTGTAGCATTGCTTCTGACAACAAGGTCCGGGGTTCGATCACATGGTGATGTGGACTGGATTCTTTTGGTATGGTCTTGGCATGTCTGTGATGGGTGGATAACTTTGTGTTACTGCTATTTATTTTTGCTGCAATGCACAATTCATTTGCCGCCTAAAGTGGAAACTTAGATGGATGTGTTTCTTTAAAGGTATTTCATATTATAAAAACTTTATTTAATACGCCTTGTGTGTAAACAATATACTTTATATGAATGATATAAGCAGCAAAGCATGCATTGTCTACCCCACCCATGCTTAAAACCAGTCATGCATAGTAACACATCTATTCAATCTGTTGAAATATAAAGGGGCATGGGGTTCTTGGTGCTTTTTTACATATCTTCAAGTCCTCTGATTTTAACTTTTCACATAACAATATCTCACTGAGGGTTAAAACAGACTACAAATACCTTTTAAAGAACTGTGCATTCATGACAGTTGCAAATTTTAATTTAAGAAATGTACACTTTGGATTAGTTTTTACAAATGTATATTATTATGTTAGATTAATGTCAGCCACTACACGCTTTTTAAAGTATATTCTATCGACATGTCATTTATTTAATGTTTTAGATGTAATGTATTTCTTGACTTGTTTGTTTCAACTCACAGATTGAGGATGGCTGGTTTTTGGGGAAGAAGAATGGCAAAATTGGTGCTTTTCCATCAAACTTTGTGAAAGATATATTTGTCTCTCCAAAAGGTTTGACCAGTGTTTACGTTATTTGTTCTTTTCATTATTTTCTGCCTTTGAAAATTCATTAAACCTTCATGGGGAGTTTCATTTTGTGTCTTTGTAACCGCACTATTAATTATTTTCAGAAAACAGGCTGAGTGACATCAAGTTTAAATCAAAACTCATCGATGGTGTCGCTAATAAAGAGGTACCACACATGTAGTACCATGAGCAAGAGGTCTTAGTCTGATACTAAACAAGTATCTGATTTATCTTTGCAGGGAATACAACAACAGCGAGCAAGCATTCGCAAAAAGACAAATGGTAAGGAGATAAGAACCAGAAAAACTTCTAGAAAACCTGTTAGGTCTGTTTTGACGATTGAATACTTAAACAAATGAAATGAACTGTCAAATAAATCCACACACCGTCAGACAAAGTTAAAACTGTCATATTATGTATACAAAACATGAATTGGTAGAAAGCAGTTTTAAGATTATGATTTTCATGTTTGAGATAATGTTTTATGATAATGTCTAAGGTAATGTTTTCATGCTTTTATGCTAAAATTGGTATTTTTATAGTAATGTTTACATCTTTGGCTGTTTTACACTTACATTTAAAAGCTAAACATTACAATGTGAATGTACTTTTCGAACCAGAGTTAATCTTAGTCATTTTAACATTTTAAAGAAGCAACAATATGACAAATCATACATTATTATTTTTAATAAACAATACATCAGGAGCAGTCGTAGTCTGGTGGTTAGAGAACTAAGTTTGTGATCGGAAGGTTGCCGGTTTGATTCCAAAAGTCAACAGGCCATGTTACAGGTTAATCAAAGCAGCAAACATCTCCGGGTACCATGGCTAGGGCTGCCCACTGCTCAAGGCATGTGTACACATTGCTGCCCTCTAGTGTGTGTAAATGTGTGTGTCACTGCACGGATTGGGTTAAATGTGGGGGAATATTATCAGTGAGTGCAAAAAGCACAGTGTTCAAAATTCTAAATCAGTTTAATAATTACAATCTGAATTGAATTCTGAATTATTTATTTCCTCTCACTCGATAACATCTTAATCACAACCGCATCTGATCCATATAAAATAATGTACTTTCCCTGATCTGAACGCTTGTGACACTGTGACTTTACTGTACTATCTCTTTAATCGTTCCAGTTTGCTAACAATGTCAGTAATGTTCTGGTTCACTATGCTAAACACCTTAACACACTAACATTCCTTTTCCTGTTGCCTTAAAGTAAAAGAATGTTGCCAAGTCATGTTCGACTACACTGCCATTGCTGATGATGAACTGGATCTCAAGAAGGGAGAAATCGTCTCCATCATAAGCAAGGTCAGAGATCATTTTAGATTTTAACTAAAACAGTTTTAGACTCTTCAAGATAGACAGAGAGAAACATTGCATTGAAGTCTGAGCACAGCAAACAAAGTTTATTAAGAGAATGTGGGTTTGATCACACGTGTATAAACACTTAAGTGAATTAAGTGAACATTGTGTTAAATACGTAACCTTTATAGGTCTAAGGATTATTAATGTGATTTAGTGTAAAATGTTCCATTTATTTTAGAGGGTGTGACTGTAGGGTTTGATTTTCCACTCTCTATTTCTATTCTGAAGTCCAGTGAAGATGACGGGTGGTGGGAAGGCGAGCTGAACGGTCGGAGGGGATTTTTTCCCGATAACTTTGTCATGATTATCCCGAAGGACAGCTTTCAAGTGAGTGGAAGAAAAGCTCTCACATTATTCCTGTTTAAGAAAGTGTTCACTCCAGCATGATCCTAACATTGTCATGTAAACATTATATTCATTTATCTCTCAGTCAAGTACTTAATGTGACTACATTGTTCCCCATAATGTGAACTTATTTGTGCCGAGTGAATCACACATTTGAGTAAGAAAGAATGAAATGAGGAAGTCTGGGGCAAGTTGTTGCCACTGAAGGTCACAAGGATTAAAATCAATATTGTTGACGGTTCTTTTTTTCTGTTAGGACAAAAACAAGCCTCCTCAGAGACTTGGCTCAAAGAGGCATTCAGGTAAGAAACAGGTTACCTCAGTATTGTTGGTATCTAGCAATACTGTAACATAAAAAGTGGCTGATCTTAGTGTACTGTGCACCTTTTACTTTACTCTGGTTGTTGTTGTGGGTCATATTAGAATATCATCGCGTATTATGTCCGATAACAACTGTAATAACGTAACATCAAGGTATTTAAATATACTTTTTATTTAAGTAATGTCTATGAAAAGTATGAACATTGTGTTAAGTTTATATTCTAATAATTTAATTCAACAATATATGATTTTAGAAAAATATTTTATATAATAATAATATTGGGCAAGCCAGGGGCAAATAAAATCATTTATACAATGGCAATTTGCTATATAGTTTTCTCTAGGTTGCTATTCGGTGTTTAGAACTTTACATTATAGTTAAAACTGGGATGATTTTACTCAAAATTGAGTCATATCCAACTACTATTCATATAATAAATTCAACCAAAGCATTAAATATGGCATTAAAACCCTAATAAGCAAACCACGGCCTGAAATACTGACCTCCACGCCTGACTAACGAACGCTGTGACTACACCACCACCACCACCACCACCACCACCACCAACCTGTGTACATGAGAATCTCATTATTGTGCATAAAGAGTCACTCAATGATCCCATTAAATGCCATCCTATGAACTATGTAGGTGGCCAACCTGTTGGTAGCAGAGCTGAGATTCGAATTCACATGTCTGAGATGTCATATAGGACTAAATAAAACAACATTGTCTATTTTGTTTTAGATTTTAGAAAGATTCTGATATATGGCACAATGGCTTTCCTTAAAAAGAATATCATGATACATGAACTATGTTAAGTTTGTGGACAGTTGTGACATGCGGTTTATCATGTGACTGTTGAATGCAATATGATCTAGGCAATTATGTGGGAAAAAAAACCATCATTACAGACACTGAATACGTTTACAACCTGATATCAGTACCCATGGTTTAAGAAGATGATGTTAAGTCATCTCATGTTCACATATTGTACAAATATAGTGTTTATAAGCAAATCACAGAATAATTGATTCAGTAATGTTTACTGCTAAATAAAGTTGTTCTGCAAGTAATGAAAAAGGATGTGAACATGTGTGTAAAGATTAAAGTTTTATGCAGGATGTGGGTTTTGTACACTTGCTATAAACACCTGTGGTTTCAACAGTTTGTTTTTGATTCTTCTTCTATAGATAAGACGTATGTAAAATATATAAAAATAGTTTTATGTGTGCTAAATCGAGATAAAAAAATAGACTTGATAATAGAAAATATACTTATAAATATAACCTAATAAGTAATTGATTAAAAAAATGGTCTTTGTTACGCTCACAGTGTTCTCACTGGATGCACAATGTTTGTGAGCTATACAGGAAGTTACGGGCCCTGCTGAGATATTATCAAAGTGTATGAGCGAGGAAGAACACTTTTACTTTTTTACTCAAAAAGATTTTTATATTGAAGTCTTGTTGCTAATAATGGAAACACGATTTGAATTAATTTGGGAGGTATGTTTATGTTAATATTTATGTTTTCTTATTTGATAGTTTATTGTATGCGGAGTATGTGATGATGTGGATTTAACATATGCCAAATGATTTTAAATAATCATTAATAATCTTTTAATGACAGTTAGGTTTAAAAATAACAGTGTTTATGCTATGGCAAGATGGATGAATGGGTGAATAAATTATTTACAGTTTGTGTGATACCATGTTCAGGCGAATACAGTAAATAATCAAACCCAGAAAAATACCAATGATAAAAATCAACACTAAAATACTGCAAATGGATAAGTGTAATATTCTGTCTCAAAAAGTGCAGCCAGGTTTGTAATTTTCGTCTCTGATACGGCATGTGTATTCATATGTGTGTCTGCAAACATATATACTATATACTATATATATATATTCTAAAATATATTATAAGAAAAGGAAACACTACTATTATTTGTTGCGTTAAAATCAGTGTATTCTCTTTTAGGATTCATATTATTTCATTAATTTATGAAATAGTTATTAATTTATTTGCTTTCCAAAGAGCGCTTAAACTTTCAGACAAATGTAAAATGTATTAACCTCTAGAGACCCTGCGTCCTCATATGAGGACATTACATTTCTGGTTCACCATTCTACCTAACCTTTAAAAATTGTTTACTCTTTGGCCTCATATGGAGACACTGCCTGTACCACCTAGTGGTCATATGACAACATAACACTCAATTGATTAAATTATTTTCAAAAGTTGC
>JAOUQU010420947.1:0-10775 GCA_028566735.1 Ammoglanis amapaensis
AGTCCTTTGACGAAACGCAGCTTTTTTCCCCCCTGCGACTAGTCGACCAATGGAATTTGGCCGACTAGTAATTTTTTAGGTCGACCAACGAATAATCGATTAATTGCGGTCAGCCCTAGTGTTGACCCTTACTTAATCGCAATTTGTGCGTTTTATTTTTTGGCTAGCCACTTTTTGTGGATTGACCACAGGTTCTCTATAGAATTGAGAATATGATGAGATCTGGGACGTTGTTAAGCACTGACAAGCTATAAACACCCCCTGTCCCTATTCTTCACCTATTCTTCTAGTGTAAGAGCTCCGTGCACATCAAGGTTTAATGTCTTTCCACACAACTTAGTTAACTTAGGGGAAAAACGTCAAGTTAATAGATGTTTTAAAGAAACATTTAGAAGCAAAAGGGAACAGTTGACTACAAAGCTAGTATATATTGAAATGACAGCTTTCAGTAAATGGCAAATAGCCATGGGTAAAAAGAAATTAATAAAATGTTTATTTATTACACCATAATTCAGAGTTTTTGGGATACATCTCCACACGAGCCAAAGATGACAGAGCACAATTACGTGTGTATACATAAAAAGATGTACTAAACTGGAAAATAAAACTCTAAATAAATACATCAGTAAAGAAAGAAAAGTATTCTGCTAAGACTTGCAGACATCTTTGCAATTGTCTTTTTTAAAAAAAACTCTGAAATGTATTTGAATTGGATGAGTTTGTTTTGCTATTTTACTTAACAATTTACCCTTTATTACAGTAAAAACGAACAAATAATGCTGAGAACATAAGCTTTTATGTACGAACTGTCACAGGACTCCAACACTGATGAGACTCAGAAGGTACCAGTGAGATCTTTGCACATCTGGAACACATTTCTTATAGTATAGTTAGAACATGCAGGCGGTTTACACTTGTCTCTGAATCATGCTCATCACCATCCCACACATGGAAGATTTAGGCTAGCTGGCTAGTCTGTTAGCAATTAGTTTATTTAGCTTGTGGACTTACCATATTACAAATGGAGGCGATATTTCTGACAGTCATTTAGTTCACAGATTGCTCCTCTCCGTCATCTTTAAGCAACAATCATACTTGAAAGTGCAAAGAGGATCTTGGGCAGCTTGGACCAAGAGGCCAACTGCAGATCTTATTATAGACACAGACTCAAAACATGCAGCAGCAGCAGCAGCAGCAGCGACTCTCATCGCATCTTCTTCTACACTAAAAAGCGATGCAAATCAACCCTAATGCCTAAACACTGTCGTATATGTAAATCAGCTCATTTCTGATGGTCTGATAAAAGTAACACATAGATTACAAGTACAACAGCGGCGTTAGCGGCAGATAACAAACTAACAAAGTCGGTACAGCGCATGTCCCGCCCCCTCCACACTGAACCTGTGCTGATGACCGAGAAAGAAGGCGGTACAACAAATTGATGCGCAGACCGTTCAACCTATCACAACTAAGATCTCTATGCACATGCACATGCTATGACAAAACCCGACACGTTAAAGCTTTTGAAACCAAAACAGACAATATAAATATAAAACGAAAATAACTTGCAACTACTTAGAATGAAAAATACATAATATTAATATTGTTATTTCTATCTATAGAACGGGTGTTCAAACTTTTGGCAAATAAGGCCAGATTTAGTGAGGCAAAAACGTGCGAGGACCGAAAGTTCAGCTTTATTTCAACATTCAAAAGTTAAGTGAATGTTGCTGACCCCTGCTCTAGAACAGTTTTTAATATCACTGATAATATGCAAAGACTAATAAGCAATATAGCTGTCATCTATGCCCCCTGCCAGCTATTAGTGGCGCCTCCTGGAGTGCAACGCTTTGCCCTTGTTGTATTTCCAGCTTGTCACTAGTGCTCCTGGAATTAAGTTTAGGGACAGTGGTTTCCAGGAAAATAATTTCCTGGAATAATTAAAAATTGCCATGTATCTAAACAACCTAACCACTAGGTTGTATAAACCTGTGTATGATCCTGCCAGACCCAAGCCCAGATATACGTATAAGAACAGTCATGTTTTTTTAAAAGACAGGACATGTGAGAATTTCAAATTCTACAGAACAAATATCTTGGTAAGGTTTAAATCCATTTCCCTAGCATCTTAGTGTTGTACAGTCCCTACCATGTCAGCTGCCAGTTTCTATGGATTTCGTACGTTATATGAATTAAAACATATATTAATGTGATGTTTCTTTGGCATATGAGCAATGACTTCAATGTTCTCACTTGCAAAAATATGAACATTTGGCAAGTATTCAGCAAGTATTAACATTCATCAATAGTAGATGTTTATTTTAGCTGAGTGTTCATGGCATCTCAAAGCCACCTGTTTATTTTATTCTGTGCATTATTTTACATTCCAAGACAGAGAAAAAACGATTCATTAAATTTACGACGCTACAAGAAACAATTCTATATTGCCATGACAACTTCAAAAACTCAGATACATTTTTTAGGCATTTTAAAGTATACATATTTTTATCTCTAAAACCAGGAAAAAGGTTAAATATAAAAAGGCAGTCATTAGTTTAATTATAATAAAATTGCTATTTTATATAAAATGAAATATTTATTTATATTTTATGTATTCCACAAAGCTAAATGGTTATAGCTGATCATATTGATGTCTCCAGACAAACATTTTAGGTATAAGTATAGACCAGAGCAGACATGAAAACACAGCTGAACACATATACTCAATTGGAAAGTCATCCATCTTAGAAACAGACTTTTACAAATAAACTCACATTTCTTCTACAGCTATGCAAACCGTCTGGTGCAACTTTTTTTGTTACGATGAGGGAATGAGGACTCTGGAAGGCGAAGTAACCAAAAATAATATAAGTTTATTTAAATAATAAAATAGAATAAACCTATAAAAAGGACAAAACAGCACACAAAAACTCCCAGTCCGGAAATCGAACCCGGGCCTCGGCAGTCGAGACGCCGTGTGCTACCCACTACACCAACAGGGATTCGGGGACCTGTAAGGGAGAAGAACAAGCACAAGGGTTAAACACAAAAACACTCCCTGGGAGGAATGGGCAGGTGCGGCCAAGGGTCTGCCACACCCAAGAACCGCACCGCTACATATGTAAGTGATGCCTAGGACATCGCCCAAGGAGGTGGCGTTGCCTCCATCTGCCCGGCAGCTGAGCGACGGAAAAACGCCCAGGTCCCCGAAACGGAAAATAATAAAAGAGAAATAAAAACAGATTCGTGGGTCAACAACACAAAACGAACACTGTCCCTAAACTAACCAAAACGCACTATTACCTCCCAATCTCCTGATTGGTAGTTGACTGACCGCTATAGATGCACCCAGTCTACCACTAGCCCTATCAGGAGATCAGGAGGTTCGTGCGAAAACCCCACGAACCAATGATCCAAATGATAAATACCAAGATACCCGCAACAGAAGAGGAAATATGTGAACCAGCCCCCAGGGGGCACCAGGCGACCGTAGTGCTCCCTACCTAGCATGGCAGGAGCAGCCGGCTGTGCCAACCTGGCGGTGGTCCACTGGGGGAAAGGGATGGTACCTAGCCGACCAGTCGACATACTTCCTAGCCCGGCCTGGACCGGTCACTGGCCACTCGCCAAGTGCACCGCAAAGGCGGGGTGGAAGCAGTCACTAACCGGGGCCCGTTAAGCGGACGCGCAGGAACAGCCGTGGCAAACCACCCGGGCAAGATGCGTGCCGCGATGCACGCGCCCGTGGAGGCCCCACGTTCGCAGCCAGGTCAGTAGCTCTGACCCCTGCGTGGGTGACTCACGATCCCGCCACGCTGCCGAAGCCGCAACTTCAGGAAAGGGCAGCGGGGACGGGCCTGCACGCAGCTAGGATACCGCACACTACTCGCTCGCCTTCCTGACGGGGTACCCTAAGCGAGCGCGAGGGGGCGTGTGACGCCCAGCTCCGACGAGTAGTGCACAACTGATCGGGATTAATTCGATCACGTGAGCTGGTGGAAAAAGTCGCCTTCCATGTTCGTGCGCACAGCGTATAAGCAGACGCAGGCGCAGAACATGTTGGCGTGCACGTTGCTAAGATCAAGCGGCGCGCCGTACCGAGCACGGTCGGTCGGTCGGTCGGTTGGTCGGTCGGTCGGTCGGTCGGTCGGTCGGTCGGTCACATGATCTGCTCGAGGATGGAATGAAGACGGCTCCGCATCAGCTGTTGGGAACGCCCCCTATTTGTTGCGCTCCAACAGCTGATCGGTATTCACCGTAATCAGCCGGTTGGGTATTAAAACCGGCTGAAAAACGCCATCTGTAAGCTCGCCTGCCTCAGCGCGAGACACGCGAGCATAACCCTGACACTTTTTGCCACCCTACCCACTAGTGCATTGTAATACCAGGCAAAACCTGGATAAATAAAAGGGTTATGTCAGATATCCAGTGAAAAAACAAAAGTCAAATAATGATCTTGCTGTGGCAACTCCTAATAGGAGCAGATGAAAGGACACTTTATCAGTATTGGTCACGTTATTGTCACTTGGTCACATCAATACTTGAACACTCTAGGTCATTTTCTTAAAATACTTTAGACACACAGTAATCGTATTTATTCTCTTTTTATAAACTTTAGTTTACCAATGTTTATACTTAAATTGTTTACATTCGAAAATCTGTTCTCATTTACAGCAATGTTGTAATACTAAACTTTTTTCACTGCCTTTTGTACTGTGTATAACTGTGTATAACGTATGTGACGTATGTGATGTAAATTCAATTATGTGTTAAAGTAGAATTGCTCTGTGTTAATGCAGCATCTGGAAATTTTTCAGTGCTGTAGTATAGATAAAATCCAGCAACCCTATTTAGTCACATTACTGTATTGTGCCTGTTGTGTCTTAATAGCAAATCACAGTGCTCAGGGATTTCCACCATAAGAATTCCCTATGAAACCAAAAATATAAACATGACCTCAGTAAACAGTGCATTTGAAAAGAAAGGTATGCAAATAATAAAGAACAGTGTTTATTACTGTGGATTGAGAAGGTTAGAGGTGATAGCTTCTCAGACATTAATAATGTTGAAATATGTTGACAGCTGTAAACACTGGCCATCTAGCAACTTGACCACTTTAATTTGTTTAACGGGGGTGCCAACCTAAATTGAACCCCTGCTCCTTTGGGGAGCTAAAATAAATGCATGCTAGGTAAGGATTTACGCTTCTATTGTCTAGACTTCCTAGAGTGCATCTGAAGTGCACATATGCTTGCTTCTTGCTTAGCTTACTTGCCTTAAAACTTTTTGCCTCTTTGTGTCTTTGTGGGGAATTTGCTTGTTTCCCTTGTGTCTACATGGATTTCCTTTGCCTGTTTCTTCTACTGAGTTCAAAGACCATGAATCCATAACTGACAAATTTTCAAAGTGACTTTTGGTTGACCGACTTATATATATATATTGTATTAAAAAATGTATTTGATGCCTTTAACCCACTTGAACATTAACTTTTAAAACACTACTTCAGTATGCAAAGGTTTGCAGAGTATTCAAGTCGTATGGTGAATAGGTCATGTGATGGTTTCATTAATGTAAAACCACTTAGTGCTAATGCCAAAATATTGTCAATCATTATAAAACAAACAGGTCCCAAAGCAAAAAAAAATAAGGTGTCTCACTATATATCACATATAAGATGAAGATACAGGAATCCTGATAAATCCAGAGATAATGAAATGAATCACTGAATCACTGTTAAATGTAAATGTCACTGTTCCAGCATGACTGTGCACTAAGTTGTCATGGTCATAATTGAAAAAAGAAAGATGGCGAACACTTGCTGTTTACTTGACTATATGATGGAGTTTGCAACGGGTGGATTTAATACCGTGACGATAACTAATAACATGGAGAACATTTGAGTAAAAACTTCAATCTAAGTCGTTTGAGACGTTTAACAGGAATATAGAATATCGTAGAGTAACACTGCCATCAAGCGGTCATGTTTGAAACTAAAATGTGGTGTGCTTCAATAAACAGAAACGTATCCACGCGAGGTCGCAAAATCAGATTCATTTAAAACAAAAGAATGGAAAAGTTCAGACAAGGTCAGCAGTTGAGGTTGTTGTGAGGGTGTTACAGAAGTATTTCAACACATAAGAAATCTAGAATACTTTTCCACCACTGTGCTTTTACAAACTTACCGCAATTAACCCAATCCATGCAGTGAAACACACATTTACACACACTAGTGAGCACACATGACTGTTGCAATGGACATCCCTTGCCAATGCGCGCTTGGAGCAATTAGGGGTAGGCGCCTTGTTCAAAGTAGACATCAGTCGTTGACTTTTGTAATCCTGATGGCTGGATTCTCCAGCACAAGCCCAGATCTCTAACCACCAAACTTCCTCCAAAACTCACAGAAACAGGACAAAATATCACAAAGTTGTATACCTGGCTGGAATTACTAAACGTTAAAACATAAATATTTGATCAATTGTTGATGCCCAAGTGAAAGTGAAACAGCATGTCATTCTGAAACATCACTCTAGGTAAAACTTAAATTTGACCATCAAAGATTTTTTTGATCAAGATTGGACTTTACATATTGGGGGTTTCTGCATTTAACCACTATATAATATATGTATACATATGTATATATACAATGTAGTGCATAACAAAGTTTGACAAAGTAATCCCTTGTAAATGTAGTGTAAAATGTAAATATATTAAATATTTTTGAGCGGCGATCACTGGCGATTAGCTTAAGCATGTGCGCACTGGATCTGCAAGAATCCTTTATAAACATTTATTTTCACAATTAGTAAGCTATGTGGACAAACGAGACATTCTCTGGTTAGATTTCTTCATTCTATGATAACAATCACCTTTTGGAATTACACCTGTACAAAGTTTTTCCTAAGTTCCCAAGTTTTTAATTATGTGTTGCAAGCCTGAAATATGGAACTGGATTTATAATAATAAATGAAATAAAGCTGAGCAGACCAAGCATGTAGAATCTTGTTTTCAACATGCCTGCAATCAAATAAAAGTTAATGTATCAGTATTTAGCATTGCATTTGTGTTGCATTTGCGGTTTCCATGCTGTCACAGCTTGGATTTGGAATTGAAATAGAATAGAATAGAATAAAACACATTGTTATAAAAGTTATAATATAAACATTGTTTTTATAGATGGACCACATTAAACAGCTAAGCATGGTTCATGCACCACTGCACTAGATCATATGTGAATCAGGGCACTCCAGCTCCTCTGATAGACATTTGATATGGTTAAGTTTAATGCTATATGCAGACTATCAAAAAAACATGTTTTAACAATGCTTGCTTTGTGTACTTGGTCACAATGGTAAAGGAGAACATTTTATATTTAACAACAACTGTAACCTAACACTAAAGAGCTTCATTTTACACATAAGTATACCAAAACTTTCTAAATCATGCTAGCAGAGCCAACTTCAGCCATTAAAATAAATCTTTCACAACCACAACACTGGGTTCATAACTGAAGTTCAACAAGGTCCTATATTGTTTAGCCATAATGCTGTCAAGGGTTTGGACCTTTCATACAATAGCAAGATCATTTTCTTATGCAGGCTAATATGTGTTTAGAGTTTAAGAGGACTTTAATTCATTTTTTTGCATAGACAAACCTTTCCTAAAAAGAACGGACTAAAACTTATTTTAGGAGACTTCCACAACCCATACCTTCATTCTCATGTACTTAATTAGAACCACTGACATTTTGGCTGACATTAACATACATACTGTTGGTGAATATAGTTTGTGTGTGTGAGTTGTTCACTATGAGCTCTTTTGCAGCTGCTTCATAAACATTCGAAGTTGGATGTAAATTAAAGGTAATATTTGAGTATAGTTTTGGGAGACTGTATATTTATTAAATGTGACGAGTTCTGTTAAGGTCTACCATAAGATTCCTTAAAGATCCATTCTTCACACTTATTTTTTTACTTTTCACTTGAGTAATTTTTATGTTTCGTGTCTGTTTTGTCTCCAATTCCTTGTATATCTACGTTATTTCTTCTGTTCACATAATTTATCATTTCTTTTTTAGCATGTATGTTCTTCATGTAATTGTATGTAAATGTAATTCTTATTTTGATCTTGCATAATGAACAGCACAATGCTTATTACTAACTTACACTCCACCAACAGTCTATGTTTACAGCTTCAGTCTACGTCTTTTTTAATAGATCTGGCAAGTGGCACGTTGATCCCAAATCACACCTGATTGATTATGAGAATTTTTACATTCCTTTGTGCGTGTTTCAAGAAGCGGTGCAGTGCATGGTTGATGCCTTGCTTAAAGATCGGGTATTTTTATGATTATTTCCACAATACTTCTTGAACTTTTATTATCCTTCCTTTTTGCATTTCTTTCACTTTTGTTTTCTGTTATATTACTGTACTTTTTTTGGTATCTGTTCTTTTCACATATAATACTATTATTAGCTTTATAAAAGAGAAGAAATAGAAAATGAATAGCTTTTGTGCAAGAGCTAAATCAGTCTATTTAGTAACATGTCTCAGGAGCATTGTAATGCAGACTCACTTACACCTGGAAAGCAAGCCCACTACATTATCCCAAATCACACAGTAACAGTCCACTGCTTTTCTCATTACTCTTCACTCACCCATGTGTTTCCAATATTTTCAGATAAAGTCATGCCAAACTCTACTGTCAACTTGGTTTAGAATTTATGAAATCACAGTTTTTTTTATCAGGCTGCATTTCAGTTATAATAGCAGATTTGACATGCTTTAAATAAGACTATTGCACTTCATTTTGATTTGTGTTATAACTACATACTATGTGCTTTCAATTTTTATGTTTTTTCTCTTAATTGCTGTTTCAAGTCAATTTCTCCTAGGGAAGTTTTATCTTATTTTAATTTTAAAATGTAAACATTGAATACATTATTCCTGTCATGAAGCCTCCATCAAACAAGATTTAAATGTACAGAAATTTCTTTTTTGCATTTACTTCTGCATGGAATAATAATGCTATGCAGGGGCCATCAAACTATGGCCTGAGGCCTTATACAGTCTACAGCTTTCAAATGATCATCCCCTGTAACTACTGCAGCAATGTATGTTGTCTGTCCCTCATTAATTGTTAAAGTACAGGAAAAAGATTGTGGAAAGTGGTATTTTACACCAGTTGATGCAACCCAGCCTCAATGATCAACATTTGCATTACCTATTACAAATATGGAATATTTTATAAATATTGTTTATTTTCATCTGTAGTTTGGCCCTATGATCTGGCACTGGTTCAAACATTTAAGTCTCTGATGTGATGCACTGTTGTCCCTATTGTAGACATTCTTATAACAAAGTGATAGACCTTGATTATCACCATAACTTCTCTTTGTGCTCCATTTATTCACACCCATATCATAAAAAGTTTACTGTTTTTTTTAACACTTGCTCATTTCATACAGTTTATACTATATGGTTGATTTGGATTTCCCTACTGTCCCATTGCTTTGAGAATTTTTGTCACTAAGCCAACACTAATTTGCATGCACCAGCAAATTGTTTTTCACAGAATGTTCAGGTGTTCACAGGATGTTCAAAAACAAAGTATTAGCAATGTAGTTCACCTCGATGAAGAGATACAGGGTTGGACGATGTTGGACCAAACTGTTGTGTCACAGATAACTGAACCATCGTTATTCATTCCCATTCATACTCTGTATGGCAGAATATATATGTTATGTCACAGAAGCATATGTAAGTGTTTTCCCACAGAAAGCACCAGATAAACTATTACCAGTTTATCTATAAATAAATAAGTCTTTATTGTCTATCTATAACTAGATAAACTGGTATTAATCACTGGAAATAAGATTGAGGAGAATCATTCCCTTCAATCATTCTCTCATTTTATGTCACTAGCTTGGTTAAAATCCACAGAGTGTTGTAAAATCCTACCAAAAGGTCACTTAACAGCTTTTCCTCCAGATGTATTTAACTAGTCCTCAGAGAGGAAGAAGAACATGTGGGTGTTTTGTATGCTGGAAACACCGCAGACTGGTAATGGCATTACCTCAGTAAAAAGATCATGTTTTCTGCATAGCAACCGCATTACTTTGAGCTGCTGGCAGTTTAACAAGAACAGTTAGGATTGTGATAGATAGATAGATAGATAGATAGAACTTTATTGATCCCTTTGGGTGGTTCCCTCAGGGAAATTGATGACAAGTAAATGTCTCTTGAAGGCATGTCAAAGCCCTTCAGATAGTTTCACCAGTTTGGAACACTTAGATAATGTAGCAGCTCCATCCTTTAGCTGTTTGGATTATACTTAAATTCAAGGTTTTTATAATTCGTTTGTAATTTAGGAATGAAACAAAACCACCACATAGCTACCTTTTTCATCTAAAGCAAATGCCAAAATGGAACATTAATAATTACTGCAAATCAACATGAATAGCCTCGGCATAGAAGTGCCGTATCAGCTGACTTCAAAGCCTCCTGACAGCTGACTACATTTATTGGTATAAAGTGGTTTGACGGGGGGTGTATTTCTTAAAACTACAGTGGCAAAGGCATCTGCTGTTTTAGACAGCTTTCGCAGAATGTAACATAATGTCATAATAAATAATATTAAAGATTTTTATCTCTTGATTAAATATATATATATATTTTACCCTTCAGTCGAATTCGACACTGGGTTACTCTGTGGACCGCTACCGATCCCCAGAGTATCTCGGCAATTACATTTTACAGGGTAGGTTGCCAGGTCT
>JAOUQU010420958.1:0-10775 GCA_028566735.1 Ammoglanis amapaensis
TCCTATTTATCCAACACAACCCTCCTATTTATCCAACACAACCCTCCTATTTATCCAACACAACCCTCCTATTTATCCAACCAAACACAACCCTCCTATTTATCCAGGCTCATTACTGCACGAGGAAGGACTAAAGAGACCAAGAGACGAAAACACCCGAGACATCCATCTACTAACTACACAATTTACTAACTACACAACTTACTAACTACACAACTTACTAACTATACACTTTACGTCTCCATCTACTAACTACACAACTTACTAACTATACAACTTACAACACAACTTACTAACTACACAACTTACTAACTACACAACTTACTAACTACACAACTTACTAACTACACAACCTAATAACTACACAACTTACTAACTACACAATGTACTAGCTACACAACTTACATCTTCATCTCCTAACTACACAACTCACTAAGAAACATACATCTCCACCTCTTAACTACACAACTTACTTCACAAGGGACTCCAGCGACAGTGTAGCCTAGTGGGTAAAACTTTGGACTATGAAACCAAAAGGTTGGAGGTTCAAATCCAGGAACTCTGCCACACACCCCTGTTGGGTCCTTGAGCGAGACCTTTAACCCCATCTCCTCCAGGGGGCGTGTTCACAATGGAAACGTAATTATCTCGTCGTTGTGTGTTAGAGAAGCTCTGACCTTGGCTGACCGTCGTCAGAAGCCGCTCGTCGTGTTTCGCTTTATGGTTGGTATGAGTTGCATCATGTATGTTCTGAACGCCCCGGCACACCGCATGTGACGGGACATAATTAACGCTGCTTATTTATTCAGGGTTGATTGGCCCACATTAACGGCCCACTCGCGAGTGCATGAATCAGACAAGGAACTGGAGGCTCGAACCCCTGAAGATGGAGGCGACACAAGCACGAGTGATAATATTTACTCATCATCTCTAGATCTGGTCTGTGTTACAACCTGTTTAAATGTGCAGCTGTGTAACGAGGTGTGTATGATTACATAACTAGTTGAATGGTTACATCACTAAGTGTATGATTACGTCACTAGTTGAATAGTTACATCACTAGTTGAGTGGTTACATCACTAGCTGTATGGTTACAACACTAAGTGTATGATTACATTACTAGTTGAATAGTTACCTCATTAGTTGAATGTTTACATCATGTTTACATGTCTTGTTACATCACTAGTTGTATGGTTACCTCATTAGCTGTACGGTTACATCACTAGTTAAATAGTTACACCGCCGGTTAAATGGTTACATCAATAAGTGTATGATTACATCACTAGTTAAATAGTTACACCATTATTTGAAGGTTACATCACTAGTTAAATGGTTACACCGCCAGTTAAATGGTTACATCGCTAGTTTAATTGTTACAGCACTAGCTGTATAGTTACATCACTAGTTGAATAGTTACACCACCGGTTAAATGGTTACAGCTCTAGCTGTAAGATTACATCACTAGTTAAATGGTTACAGATCTATCTGTATGGTTATGTTACTAGTTGTATGATTACATCACTAGTTAAATGGTTACATCACTAGTTGTATGATTACATCACTAGTTAAATGGTTGCATCACTAGTTGTATGATTACATCACTAGTTAAATGGTTACATCACTAGTTAAATGGTTACACCACTGGTTGAATGGTTATGTCACTAGTTGTATGATTACATCACTAGTTAAATGGTTACATCACTAGTTAAATGGTTACATCACTAAGTTAAATGGTTACACCACTGGTTAAATGGTTACATCACTGGTTAAATGGTTACATCACTGGTTAAATGGTTACATCACTGTTTAAATGGATAAATCACTAGTTAAATGATTAAATCACTAGTTGTATGGTTACATCAATAGTTCAATAGTTACATCACTAATTAAATAGTTACATAACTAGTTAAATGGTTACATCACTAATTAAATAGTTACATAACTAGTTAAATGGTTACACCACTGGTTAAATGGTTACACCACTAGTTGTATGGTTACACCACTAGTTGTATGGTTACATTAATAGTTAAATGGTTACATCACTAGTTAAATAGTTACATCACTAGTTAAATGGTTACATCACTAGTTAAATGGTTACATCACTAGCTAAATTGTTACACCACTGGTTAAATGGTTACATCACTAGTTAAATGGTTACATCACTAGTTAAATTGTTACACCACTGGTTAAATGGTTACACCACTAGTTGTATGGTTACATCACTAGTTAAATGGTTACATCACTAGTTAAATGGTTACATCACTAGTTAAATAGTTACATCACTAGTTCAATGGTTACATCACTAGTTAAATGGTTACATCACTAGTTAAATGGTTACATCACTAGTTAAATTTTTACATCACTAGTTAAATGGTTACATCACTAGTTAAATGGTTACATCACTAGTTAAATGGTTACATCACTAGTTAAATGGTTACATCACTAGGACTTCCTATGACAATGAAAACTCGCCCACTGAACACATTACAAGGGCTCCAGAAGAGACACCATTTTAATACTGTTCCAAATTCTGTGACTATCACTGCCTAAGACAATCCTCCCTATTTACCTGGGCTTAGGATCTGCACAATAACGCACCAATTTATCCATCCCAGTGGTAACGATCTTATATTCAGCATTTTAGCATTTAGCAGAGTTTCATCCAAAGTGACTGAACGTGATATTAAGTAACTGAAGTAGAACTAAAGGACGTGAACCAAGAACCTTCTGTTTACCAGTCCAGTGCTCTAATCAGTAAGGTTCCACCGGGCCAAAGTCCAGGACAATTTAATTTTTCCAGCTCACCTGACCGCATGTGTTTGGACTGTTGCACACTCAGAAATGACCTGCGGGATCAAAGCCGGGACCGTCTGGCTGTGAGTGGCTTTAAACACGGATTCATCCGCTTTGTACGGGATTCGTTTTTTAATGGTACTAAATGAAAGAACGTCGTTCATCATTGTTTCAGCCGGTGAGATTCGTCTGTGTGGTGGCTAAACAGATGGAATTCTGCGTCAGAGCTAATTTACTGCATATTTTAAATGTAGTCGGATCAGTTGAACAGATGCTCATGCACCCAAGTACCCAGGATGTGCACTGGACTGTGTGTGCATCCTCAAATAGCTCATCAAATAATAACTAAATAAAACAAGTGAAAAGAAACCCAGATTTTTGCAGATTGCAGCACTTTTAGGTTTTTTTTCTTGACCATTTTAAGAGACGGATTGTAGATGTGCAGCATAATCAGGAGCGTCTGAAGTGACAAATATTACGAGTGGAAGGAAATGGAAACTTTAAAGTCATTATGTGGCCACTCAGCCTGGAGTTTAAGTGCACATTGACCTCATCGGTGGCTACATACGGTGCTTTATTACAGTGGATGTCAGACACCGGGTCACATGTATTGTTCCGTTCTAAACCGCGGATAAAAAGTTATGTGAGGTCGATTTGTTGATAAATCTGAAACGTTATGATGTATATTTAAACCACTTCTGTCTCTTTCCTTGTTTGCAATTCTTACCACCCCCACTAGGTGTAAGGTTATAGGACGCAATCACTATGTGTGTTGTTACATCACTATGTTTATTGTTATATCACTAGGTGTATTGTTATATCACTATGTGTATTGTTACATCACTATGTGTATTGTTACATCACTAGGTGTATTGTTACATCACTAGGAAGGTGTGTGGTTACATCACTAGGTGTGTGGTTACATCACTAGGTGTATTGTTACATCACTAGGTGTATTGTTACATCACTAGGTGTATTGTTACATCACTAGGAAGGTGTGTGGTTACATCACTAGGAAGGTGTGTGGTTACATCACTAGGTGTATTGTTACATCACTAGGTGTATTGTTACATCACTAGGAAGGTGTGTGGTTACATCATTATGTGTATTGTTACATCACTAGGTGTATTGTTACATCACTAGGTGTATTGTTACATCACTAGGTGTATTGTTACATCACTATGTGTATTGTTACATCACTAGGTGTGTGGATACATCATTAGGTGTATTGTTACATCACTAGGAAGGTGTGTGGTTACATCACTAGGTGTATTGTTACATCACTAGGAAGGTGTGTGGTTACATCACTAGGTGTATAGTTACATCACTAGGTGTGTAGTTACATCACTAGGTGTGTAGTTACATCACTAGGTGTATTGTTACATCAATATATGTATTGTTACATCACTAGGTGTGTTGTTACATCACTAGATGTGGTGTTACATCACTAGGTGTGTTGTTACATCACTAGATGTGGTGTTACATCACTATGTATATTGTTACATCACTAGGTGTGTAGTTACATCATTAGGTGTATAGTTACATCATTCGGTGTATTGTTACATCATTAGGTGTGTAGTTACATCATTAGGTGTATAATTACATCATTAGGTGTGTAGTTACATCATTAGATGTATAGTTACATCATTAGTTGTGTAGTTACATCATTAGGTGTGTAGTTACATCATTAGGTGTGTAGTTACATCATTAGGTGTATAGTTACATCATTAGGTGTATAGTTACATCATTAGGTGTATAGTTACATCATTAGGTGTGTAGTTACATCATTAGGTGTATAGTTACATCATTAGGTGTGTAGTTACATCATTAGGTGTGTAGTTACATTATTAGGTGTGTAGTTGCATCATTAGGTGTGTAGTTACATCATTAGTTGTGTAGTTACATCATTAGGTATGTGTAATACATTAGTTCAGTAACAAACACAGACTCAGAGTTACAAGCCTTTAAGACAAGATCTGATTGAAATTACCTGTGTTTAGCTCATCGTTTAAGCCCAGACACAAGCATGTAGGCTTGATACAGCAAGTCATAGACTGGTGATTACAGATTACAAGTGTTTCTGTCGTAATTTGAGTCTCGTTACAAGTCTTAGGTTAGGAGTCATAATGAATAAGACTCTGAATAATAAAACTAAAGATCATATAAGAGAGATTGTTCACACGAGTTTTGTGAGGTCAGACTTTCTCTAAATTATTGCTAAACAATGCTAATGAACTAATTAGCAATCTGTCCACTTCAAGGATCTCTCAACATGTCAAGAACTCCCTGCAAAAAAAATTGCTAACGCTAATGCTAACGCTAATAACCAGTACTAGTCGAAACACACCCCGTGCACGTTGCTTATTTCTTGGCTAGCTAACTCTTGACCAGTATTGGGGGTTAATTTTTATTCACGACTTATATAAACGCTTAATAAGAACAAATATATACAAAACAAAAAAGTAGAAAATAATGTCAAACGATCATAATATCGGTTTATTTCCTGCTAACAATGTAGCTCCAGGAATAAAAATATTCCCAAATACTGGTCAAGAGTTAGTTAACAAGAAATAACCAACCAGCACGGGGTGTGTTTGTTTGTTTATTTGTTTGTTTCCACCAGCTGGTCTTTAGCATGATTCATTTTATTTAAGCAGTGATATTAAACAGTACCGAGCATTACTGTTCATAATAAACTGACATCGCTAGAGAGCGCTGTAGTTCCCTCTGAAGCCAGTGGTGGGCAGTAGTGAGCACACATGGGCAGCCCTGTTCTAGCCACGATGTGGGAGCTGTTCTAGGATTCGGTCAGCTCTCGGGATCGAACTGGCGACATTCCGATTATATGATAGAGTTCTCGAAGTGTCAGGTCACGACTGCAACAACAACAACAACAACAACAACAACAACAACAACAACAACAACAACAACAATAATAATAATAATAATAATAATAATAATAATAATAATAAAGTTTTTACTAAATTCCAGTCAACGTTTGAATAATTTTTCCAGTGTGATTTAACACGTTCTCCTGAGCAACTGCACTTCACAAATCACCACAAACAAAGACTCTCTCACGTTTTTTGGACCGATTAAACAGAAATTTGGTCCGAATAAGTGAAGAAAATCACACGTATATAACAGGAATCGTTTCTGTACTTTAGGATTCGGTCCGAATAAGCGGCTGCTGGTCCCGTTAACCCGGATTCCACTATAATAGGTAATATATATATATATATATATCTATATCTATATCTATATATATATACAGGGAAGTACTTGAAGCAACTTGATATCTTTTTCGTTTTGCTTGTCAGTGCTAATTTGTATCTTAATAACTTTACTCGGGGCCACGACTTCCTCATGTGTTCCAGATTGCGAAGGCGAATTTGAATGCAAGTAAAATAGTTTCGTACAGAACAATGTTTATATGAAATGCTTGACTTTGGAGAATGGAACTTTGTTTAGAGGATTCGTTTTGTAAGCCGTAAAAATCGATATTATAGATGACAGAACGTTAGCGTTATATTTTCATACATAATGTGCACCGGATGATTCAGTTATAACAGATTATAACAGTTTCAGACGCTCGTGGATAAAAACGTTTTATTATAAAGAGCAAAAACAGGAAGATAAAAGAGAAACCGGGGAACAGAACACAAGTCCAAAATTCAGAACATCCACACAGTCAACAAAAACAAGCAGGTAGAATAAAAAACAGAATAAAAATGCTGTAAGACGGAAGCACAAGATCTAGAAGCTTCTGTAAATCACAACAACAACACAAACAAAGTGTTTCAATACAGTCGATTATAAACGATGAATTACTGTGTGTTGATGTATTTTGTAACAAACTGGCGGCCTGTTGTGGTGTTTAGTGTTTTTACTTAGTGTGTCTCCCACTGTGACCATAAATAAGATGAATAAAACTGGATAATGAACGGATGGACGAATGAAAGGAAGGATGGATGGCTGGACGGATGGACGGACGAATGGATGGATGGACGGATGGATGGAGGGACAGGTGGATGGACGAATGGTTAGACGGAGGGTCAGATAAATGGATGGTCGGACGGATGGATGGATGGATTGACAGATGGAGGGATGGACAGATGGATGGAGGGACAGATGGTTGGACGGATGGATGGATGGACAGATGGAGGGATGGATGGACAGACAGATGGAGGAATAGACGGATGGAGGGATCGATGGATGGACAGACAGATAGAGGGATGGATGGATGGACGGACGGACAGATGGATGGATGGATGGACAGATAGAGAGATGGATGGATGTTTCTGAAATAGAGTGCCAAGCAACAACGTCAGATCCAGTTGCAGTTTATCTACGCATTTCATAACTCTGGAAGGACTCGAGATGCCTGGAGAATGAAAACAATAATTATGTCATAACTTTTTATAGCTAATATATGGAAATCAGATTAAAGATGGTTTGCTGATGTTTGATTCACGACTCTGTGAGTTGATGATGCAGAAGAAGAAAAAAACAGACCAGGCGGCGAATGTTCAATAAATCATTAACATGCTAATTTCTTCTCTGGGATAAATAAGTGTGCCAAGCAAAATAATCCAGCAATCATTGTTCTTTGCTAATTATGAATTAGATCGGGATTATAAAAGAAATCACGCATCATACGTTTTTGTTGCGTGCTGGACATTTGTTCGGTTAACCCGTGAATGTCCAGATTTAATCACGAGTCCTTACAGAGTCCCTACAGAGTAATGAAATAAGACGGTGATGGTTAAACTCAGACGTGAGCGTCTTGCTCACCTTTCATAACTCGTCTTTGGCTTCGAGTCGAGGCCACAGTTTTGTGGTTTGGCCGAGAGTATTTAACGAGTCGTAATTGTTGTTGCCGTGGTAGCATGAAGAAGGTCGCCGGATTAGAATCGTCGCCGTTAGTTTACTTATTAGCCGATGAGGTTTTGGGGAATTTCATGGATCTGTTTTCACCCGGTTCGATCTTGACTTCTGACTTTAGGTCTCTGTCAGGGACTTATTTTCAAGATGGCGACACAACTGGACAAGTGCATCATGGTACTTCATGTAGAAACAATTAAAGTCTTACAATTTGAACTAATTGTGTCCAAAGATCTCAGTGCTAGATTTAGAATTTCAGGGTCTAAGTAGTCTACTTTAGTACTACTTTAGATTTACTTACATGGGCGGTACTGTGTGGGTCAAGCGATACCGTTGTAAGCCTGTTGGGAGCGTCTGTATTTGGGGTAAACGGTGGAGGAACAATTACACAAAAGATCGTTCTCATTATCATGATTTAATTCTGTACTACCCACATCCCTTTCACACCGGAGTTCTCTTCTATGGGACAGTGACGGCACTCTCAAAGAGGACAAAGTGGTCAAGTTGGGGGTGAATTTTTGCCTCGCTTAATATTTTAATAATGGACCTTGATTGCAGCCACTTTGACCACATAATGACATCATTTTTAGACATAATTTAAGCTTAAACGAACGACCGAACGGGTTTAAGCTGTAGATCAGGACACTTTCGGACTGATTCGGACGTCAGTGCTAATATCTCGAACCTCGAACCTTCTGTTCTCTTAACCCACCTGGTTTATAAAAGACATTTCTGTTTTCTTTCATGCTTGACAAGCTAATTCTTACACTAACACGGAGGGGTGGGGGGTATGAGGTCATTTCTCAGTCCACTAAGCTATGTGAAGTTTGATTTGGCTCTTTTCATGGACAGTATTAGGAGTTTTTACGTTTCTGGGTTAGTGGGTTACGCTGTTTTAATGGGCCGTATAGCTGGAGGCAATTTTTGGCACATACGGTCCTGTAGCGGTAATGAGCGGTGGGGGATGCTGGGAAAGTGAGGTCTGAAGTGCAGCGTGCCGTGGTGAGAGCGAGGCCGGACCGTGAGCTTGTGGTGATAGCAAGAGATGGAGGGAGATGGAAAATAGGGGGAAGGGATGATAATTCGGAACATGTTTTCGTACAGCCTAAAGAAGGTCTGGGGTGTACATAGGACGAGCGGCTTTTTTAATACGAGCTTTGTAATGTACGCTTTGTCGTGAGTGACTGAGTCTGTGTGAGTGTGGAGGGTTTATCGTGTCTAAAGTCAAAATAAAATGCGATAAATCGGGAGAAATCACATTAAATCCATCCACTAGTCTTTCAGATATTTGGAGTGCAGATGACCGTAAACGTGGATGGATGAAGCACAAAATATGGCAAAAAAAGACCCTAATAACATAAAAAAGTTTTAATTCATAATCTTGATGTAAAAGTTTTCAGTGGCGTCACGGAAACGTAACAAAAGTGGACGAAACTTCACTTGTTTAGTGAATAAACGACGACGTTTCGGCTTTAAATGTTTCATTTATATTCGTTTTTTTCCACCGGACAGTCCGATCATCATCTGCTCCTGTGTTCTGGAGCGTGAGTACGAGCGTGAGACCCTGAACACGACTCTTCTTCCTAACACGACTCGGTATGATACACGACACGGCTCCCCCTGCAGGAGCGTCCGTGCTAGTGCTGCTGGGAAAGAGACATGAGACACTGCATTACTAAATTACATTACTCGGCTGTAGCGTCAGCTTCCACCATCCATGTAGACTTGTGTAATGAATCAATATTATTTCTTTTGAATGTAACCAAAGTGTAAAACATGACGTTAAAATCCCTAATAAGACAGGCAGACACACACACACACACACACACACACACACACACACACACACACGCACACACACACACACACACACATTAGAACTCTCTCGAGTCGCGTCCTGATTAGCCGTGTCATAACAACACCCCTGACGTTACCTAATGTTTCTCTAGAAACTGGATTCCTTCTTTCATTGTTTCAGCAGAGCGTCATCTCATTTATGGTCACTAGAGGCAGCAAACAGACATGCACACAATCACACCAAAGTCCAGAAGATCGAATTAACCTGACTGCTTGTCTTTAGACGGTGGGAGCACCTGGCGGACAGACACACATCACTGGGGAGAGCTTGCCGACTTCACAAGAGCAGCCGTGACGAGTTTCAGGATTTATTTAATTCCCGTTTATTTATTATTTTTATTTTCCCTGTCGCCTCACAGCAGGAAGTCCCGGGTTTGATTCCCAAGGGACATTCTGTGGTTGTGTTTCCTGTCATGGATATGACTCGAGGTTTAAAACATGACGTTAAAATGCTCAATAAATTAATTAAATAATGATTTATGACCCCCCCCTTCCCTTTATTCCACGCAAATACAGCGCAGTCAGGGGCAACCATGTTCAGGTGATTAGAGAATCTTGTGATCAGAAGGTTCTTGGTTCGATTTTGAGACTCGACGATTCATTCCTAAGTGTGTAAAAGCCCAAAAGGAGTGAAAAGAATCTTCCAGCGGTTAACAGCAAACGTTCCCACAACCTTCAGTGACGTTACGTACGAGCAAACGTTCTCACGCTAACGTCAGCGGCGTCTATAAACGTCACGTGTCCTTGATAAAATCCATAACAATGCTTGTCTGTAATGTTGACTTGAGTGGGAATTAGATTAGCTTTCGTCTAAAACATTTGTACATACAATATTTTTACAATATTTACTTTTTTGTGTATTTATATCTTTATGTGAGTCTCCACTGATCCTATAAACACTACAATTATGAATAAAATCCATCCACCTGTTTTCTGTAAATAATTAAAAAGATTTTGGTGTCAGAAAAAAAACGAGCTGTTTTGATTTCTGTGGCATTGTGATGTAATAATTTCCAGATTTGCATTAGAATCTCCATGGTAACAAACAACAAACAATTTTTATGTCTGTATAAACGAGTGTCAGTGTGTTTATGTTTATGTGTGTATGAACGAGTGTGTCTGTGTTTTTATGTTTATGTCAGTATGAACGAGTGTGTCTGTGTGTTTATGTTTATGTCTGTATGAACGAGTGTGTCTGTGTTTTTATGTTTATGTCTGTATGAACGAGTGTGTCTGTGTTT
>JAOUQU010420969.1:0-10775 GCA_028566735.1 Ammoglanis amapaensis
TATATATACACTTACATTCTTATTAAGTGAAAATAAAAGGACAAGAAATTGCCTCAAAGAACACACAGTATGTGCTTACCTGGTAGGCCCTCTGATCATGTCCCCATCCTATAATGTGGATGCATCCTGCATGACTTTGCTGCTGTGTGTGATTTTTAATCGTTGCTGGTGCTTGTTCGTGTTCCAACATTATGTTGTTTATCTGCTCTATTTTAAAAGCATCCTTCAACGTGAATACATGGTCATTTGTTCAGTGAAGTCATTTCCATACTTTTATATATATTACTTATGGAATGTTTTAATGCATGGTGTAGACAGCTGATCACGTTTTATGTACGTTTTGGCCATGTAAGTGATTTGTGATCGTTTGTGTTCAGCCCCAGTCCATGGCTGAGGTTCTGGCTAAAAAGGAGGAGCTTGCAGATCGTCTGGAGAAGGCTAATGAGGAGGCCATCGCCAGTGCCATTGCTGAGGAGGAACAACTCACCCGGGAAATCCAGGCTGAGAATAATGAACTAGAAAGAGACAATGACAGTGATTTATCCGTGAGGACTTTACATGCTATAGCATTTCAGCTTGTCTTCACAGCTTCAGTATTTGTTATTGATCTTTATTTATTTTACATTTATTGATTTAGGTGTGTATCGGAAATGGTTTCGGACTGAACCTTGACTGGAGTGAGATGTTGGCTGACTACGATGGTACTTAATGCAAATCATACACTAATAATGACTAAATCTTCTTCAAATAGGCGAATAAAATGTAAAAAGAAATATTAAGCACCAATATACCAACACAAAGGTTGAATAAAAAACAGGGTTCCTTTTTGGATTATCAGTTGTGCTGCTTTGTACCACAGTCCAAGCTAACTGACACAACATAAACACCCTGAAACTCCCATCACTGAGTTTTAATTTTAGTTTTCTTGTTGTATACTCTCTGTGTTCGAGTATAACCCTGATCACCCTATAAGGGGTCTCCATAATAATGAAATACTTGCATGGCCAACTCGGACTATCAGTTTGCTTTGCTATTTAGTAACCCAAAGCACTTAATATACACAAGTGGTTTAATATAGACATGAAATATATAACATTTTAAAATAATTTGCTTTGACTTAATTACAAGTGCATTTTAGCAGACATCACATTTTACATTTGCTAATATATGCAAAATATGTATTTACATAGTCAAAGTAACATTTTTTGTACTTTAAGAAAAACAAAGAAACACATTTTCTAGATTTTTGTCCCACTTGATAGTTATAATTTGAGACGTCAGATTTTCTTTCTTTACTAGCTAGTTTCAGTTGCATTAAGGTGAAATTGATACAATAAACATTGCTGTCTCAACACTTTTGGAATTGGCATTGCATTTGTTATCTCTAAGAATGATTTATTCCATGGTAATACAACAACGCATGGCCACCTGTGTATGATTTTTTCCTTGTACTTGTACTAGTGTGTTTTGAAAGATGTTTATTGTGTTCAGCACGAGAACCCTGGCGTCAGAGCACCTCCTGGGGAGACATTGTTGAGGAGGAACCTGCTCGACCACCTGGTCATGGCATCCATATGCACGAGAAGCTTTCTTCACCCTCACGCAAAAGGTACTGGAGTTAACTATTGTTACTGACCGCTTTCATCTAAATCTCATTTCTAGATTAATTCTGTTCGTTTAATTTTGTAAAAAATGAAGTTAAAAGCGTGATGGTGCTTGAACAGACTAAATCTTTGGTGGATTTTTTATTTTTATACACACTCACAATCCTGTTAACAATTTACCTGCTTATTATGGAATCTTAAAAAAAAACATCTAATCTGTAAAAACATTACAAAACGTTTCTTACTATGTTTTAGATAAATAAAGATTCAGAAGAACAGGTGACAGATTTTGCTTTTTATTGTATTTTGCGCTAAACTCCTTTTAAAGCTGGGGTTTGCAGATGCTGCCTTTTCTGGTAAAACATTTTCTTTTTGTAAAGCATTTTTTAAAAACTGCTTGACATAAGACATAAGAAAAGCTCGTTTCAAACAATGTTACGAGTAAAAACTTTAAAGATTAAAAGTAAGTGCAAAAGCAAAGCTTTTAACTTTGACTTAAACCATTTTATTTTTGGGAAACGTCTGTCTTATTAGATAACATGATGTACCCCAGTTGTCAAAGTTATTAGTAGAATGAATTGTTTTATCAAATCAGTTTTTATTATGTTGTGGTGTGTGTTAAAATCGATTTCTTGATGTATTTGGTGGAAAATCTTGAGTCATACGGTACAAACAATTAAATTCATAACAATTATATCTGTTTTGCTGATCAGTGGGATTACTTGGTAACAGAATCTTGCTCGTCTGCCTTGCCAAATATGGATGACATATGGGGTGTTGAGGTACAGATGCCCGACATGCTGGTTTCACTTAAAGGACAGTGACCTGCACCTGCTGGAGCGTACATCTGCTCCAGGTGGAAGTGTTTTGTATTTATTATGGTTTCTTCCTCACAGATTAGCCAGCACCACTGTTGGCAACCGGCTTTTCTCTGGGACTGTGATGTAAGACTCGATCCGGTTTATTGCCGTTGTTAAAGCCCAGCACACTCCTCTTTTTATAGGAACTCGGCTGGTGTCGCAGCCTTTTCTCTAGGACCCAAACTGAACATGAGCTGTGCCGTTTGCTGGAGCGCATTGCCAGTCTAAAATTGTTTTGGGTTTTCTTTTCCTTCTTTTCCTGAAAGTGGCTGGTGCTATGAACAGCTTTGCCGTATTGTGATTTCTGCACTAGCTTTTCTCTGTCCACTCGCGTCGTTCAGCCGTTACAGCTATTACAGCCCATTGTTCTTTTTTTTTAATGCCAGAGTATTGTTTGTGCATCATGCATACTGGCTTCACTTCCAATTCCTACAGGTGCAGGGCTATACCTGGTGCTTTTACGACTTGCCCTGTTACAATATGAACGTTTATGTACATGTAATAAAACTTCAGATTTGGCATGTCTGTAACAGGTGCATGCAGCATTTTGAACATGGTGGATTGTGTAAGCGATGATATTATGTATGTGTCTCTTTGGCTGTTATCGTTGTGGTGGATGGGTGTACAATTTTAGAGGAGATTTTAAAGCTCCAATGTGTTTGTTGACAGGACCATAGCCGAGTCCAAGAAGAAACACGAAGAGAAGCAGCTCAAAGCTCAACAGCTACGAGACAAGCTGAGAGAGGAGAAGACCCACAAGCTGCAGAAACTGTTAGAGAGAGTATGTCTTGTCTAAACGCCTTACAGGGAGTAATAAATAATTCTATGAGTATCTGACAGCCGTGTGTCATGTCCTCTAAGCTGGGTTATTTTATCTGAATAGGGCGCTGAGTCATATGTCAAACAAGTACATGATGGCGACATCATTTTCATCAGCTGTCTATACACTGGTTTGTTTTCATTCTTCCTACTCTAAATGAGATGAAGGAAATTTAAAGCGCCCTTGTATATTTACATGCCAGTGCCCCGAAGTCGAATATTTAAACGTGATATGCACTGCCGTGAGCAGGTGCTAAGAACACCAGGATGTGATGAGTGAGGGACGTAACGAGGAGGGGTTGTTTTTGGAACACAGTCCCTTCCAAACGTATTGAAACAGCGATGCAAATTCTTTTATCTCTGCTGTAGACTGAAATGATTTCGGTTTGACAATACCAAATCAGTGTTAGTCAACAGATCAACATTTCTGCTTTTATTTCCAAGTATTTACATCTGGATCTGATACACAGTTCCAAAAATAGAACCTTTCATTTGAATTCGCCCATTTATCAGGGGACTCAACACGCCCCCAGTACAGCTATGTGCACTTTCTTTCTCTCTCGCTCAGGAAAAAGAAGTTAGGAAATGGAAAGAAGAGCTGCTGGATCAGAGGAGGAGAATGATGGAGGAAAAGCTGGTCCATGCAGAGTTCAAGCGGGAGCTGCAGCTTCAAGCCATTGTGAAAAAAGCACAGGAGGAGGAAGCGAAGGTGAGGAATGGGTCTGGTGGCACAGAAATATTGCATTTAAAAAAATTAATAATAAGACTGGAATTTTTTCAGTCATTGTGACCGGTGTGCCCAATATTGCCAGACATGATAGGATTTAAGTACTAGTGCTCTTGGTGTTTTAGGTGAACGAGATCGCTTTTATCAACACACTGGAGGCTCAGAATAAGAGGCACGACGTGTTGGCAAAGCTGAATGAATACGAGCAGCGATTAAACGAACTGCAGGAGGAACGCCAAAGGAGGCAAGAGGAAAAACAGGCCAGAGATGAAGCTGTACAGGTCAGGGATCTCCTTCTTCTCCTCTTTTATCCAGCCTCATAGAAAGCTTCACCTGCAACCTTTTTGTTTGTTTGCGACAGGAACGTAAGCGGGCTCTGGAGGCCGAGCGGCAGGCAAGGGTGGAGGAGCTTTTGATTAAAAGGAGGGAACAAGAGGCCAGGATAGAGCAGCAGAGGCTGGAAAAGGAGCGAGCAAGGGAGGATGCTGCTAGGGAAAGAGCCAGGTCTGATTCAACACCTGACAGCACAGCAAAACACAAGATTTGACGTGAAAAGACGGGGTCTGCTAGGACTTTTATTTTGTCTGAGGAGGAGTATCTATAAACCCTACCCCTGAAAAAAATAATCAGGTCTCCCCAGAAGCTAAAGACAAATATACTTCACAAAATCAGAAAACAAGTGAGAAAAGTCACAAAAAATCTTATATATAAAATACAAAAAGATGATATATAAAACCACAGTTTAAACAACTAAATAAACAAATTACGTTGACTCTTTAGACTTCTGTGACCACCTCAATAACCAGCAGTTGGAAGATGCACCGCAATCAGTATGGATCTATTTTCTGTGACAACAATTGAGTTGCTGTATGTTTTGCACACAGGTCATAACAATTCGAATCGATTATGTGGAATGAACCAGCTGCTAGAAGTACAAAAAAACATAGAATAATTTATAAATAGAATAACTTTTTACTCCAAATCATCTTAAAAGTAAATTGTTCAACAATATTGTTCCTTGCAGGGACCGTGAGGAACGTCTGGCTGCCCTAAGTGCTGCCCAACAAGAAGCCATGGAAGAGCTGCAGAAAAAGATTCAGATGAAGGCAATTAATTCTATCCTCTTCCAATAAAATAGTTTTCATGATGTTTAAAGCCATGCCAACTTATGCCAGTTCCTACATCGAGTTGTCAAATTTTGTTTGGACAAATATTATCAGCGGCTGTATATTGAAATGTGTGTGGGGAGGCTCAGAGTTGCACAGTGGGAAAGATAGATGTGTAATATCCAAGCTCACATACTTATTTTTTTTTTGTTCGTCGTCGGCAGCACGATGAGAGCAGCCGCAGACACATGGAACAGATCGAGCAGAGGAAGGAGAAAGCCGCCGAGTTAAGCAGTGGAAGACATGCCAACACAGACTACGCTCCTAAACTCACACCCTACGAGCGCAAGAAGCAGTGCTCTCTCTGCAGTGTTGTGGTGAGATATGTATTATATATAGGGGCCGGATCGACTTTATATTATTATTAAGACTAGATTTTGCGTATTTATAAAGTTTATCTGCATTTATATTGTACTTCTTCATCACAGACCCATAACATAAGTCATATCACTTTTACTTCTATTCATCTTATCGTGTTGTATTGGTTTCACATCCTTCTGCTTTTATTTTCTCTTCAGATTGTTTGCAAACATTTATCAATGACAAATGCAATTTACATATATGTTTACACTGTATTTAAGAACATTTATTCTGTTCTAGTTTAATAGCAGTGCATTCTTACAGTCTAGTGCTACATTAAGTACAAAACTAACTTCAACCGTAAAAGAAAATTGGCCCTAATGAGCATTTTTAGTAACAATAGTAATTGCTATAGTAACAGTAATAAGCATATTAATAATATTAGGGCATGGGCTGAAATAAAGCAGGGAAACGAACCTTAGCAAAAAACAACAGTTAATACCCTCCGACTATTCGACAGGAGCATCTGTCAGTCCTTAGAACCACAGGATGATACCATTCTGAACCTAACGAAGGAGAGAGTCATGGAAGATTAACGGAAAAAACAAAATACCAGCTGTACATCCTAGCAAATGAAAAACGTGTTTTATACCTACAGAAAGTGTTTGTAAATATTTTGTGTGACTAAATAAATGCATAACGAACCCGCACCTTTAAATAGGAAGTGCCCAGCGATTAAAAGTGATTGTGGCTTGTTGCCCAGTCTGGTGTCGAAGACCTAATTACACAATCAGACATTGCTGGCCACTTGAAAGGATGTGTTTGGTCGAATGTGGCCCACGGGCCATATGTTTGACAACGTTGGTATAGAATGTAAATAAACCCATTCAATTTTAGAACTGCGTTTGTATTTAACCAGTTCGAATTACTGATTGCTATGTCTGAGGGATGCTGGACAAAACCTTGTGGGATGGGAGCCCTGTCTAGGTTGTTCCTAAACCCGGCCTGCTCTGGCTTTGACTATAATAAAGAATTAGATGGAAATCAAATTATAGAAGGATATTCAGGTGTTATGAATAAAGTTTCAGAAAAAAAAGGATTTAATTTAATTAGACATGCTAGCACATTTTTTCAATGTTTAAGAATCAGTGGTATAGCATGCTTACTGTCTACCAGTCAGGTTGAGTATGTCAAACATAGTTTACGATTTCTGGTGTAGTTCGAGTCGACACTTGGCACATATATTGGGGAAGTGTGCTTGCTCCTAATTTCTTACCTCCAGATTATATTACAGGTCAGTCGGTGCAAGTGAATTAGGCACGGTTGATTTTCTTTATTGTTTTTATGACTCGGGTTCTATAGTGGAGCGGTGTATGTCGGTCAGTGATTCGAATCTGAACTGCTCCAGTCAAGAATAAATGATAACTGATGGTATTTAAGGAGAGCTGATTACAATATTTCAAAAATGTGGCGAATAAATAAATTACTTTTGTTCATTCACTGACACATTTAAATTGCTTATCTAATCATGGTAGATGGCCGGGTACTAGAAAAAAGCACATACCAACACACATACACATATACACACACCGATTTACCTATAGTGCCATTCAATGTCTGTAATATAGTACCTGACTGCTACTTATTTACTGTGGGAAGAAACCAGAGCTCCAGGAGGAAACCCACACTGACAGAAGGAGAACTTGGTAACCCTGGACCTTCTCGCTGTGGGGTGATGGTACCCACAGTGCCACCCATTTTTGTTTGATAATTATCTTTTTATTAAGAATTTTAACGTCATGTTTTAAACCCTCGGTCACATCTATGACCGGAAACAATCACCCATCACGCAAGTTTCAAATGATACACAAGTCTCATCAAACACTGTCATGGACAATTTGATCTCTTCAATTTGTCTTACCTGCATGCTTTTGGACTGCGGGAGGAAAAGCCATGCAGGTGCAAACTCTTCATGCTTCCGTTTTTGCTATTCTGGGCTTCGGGAATGATAAATGAACTACTATTGGTTATCTTAAGATACAGTCACAGCAAGATTGGTACACTGTAAGGGTTGTTCAACATTACATAGTAGTAAATGCTTCCGATTTAATTCGTTTATTTAGAGAATCTTCAACAAGGCCGTTAAATGAAGATTTAACTACATTAATTAAACATGAACTTTGGTCTGAGATTTACGGCCAGCCGTCCTGACGCTTTCTCGTCGACTGGCTACAAATCATCGCGCAGACACATTTATCCGACACCGGTGCGAGCTGAAACAGACACATTGAGGTATCGAAAGGATGTAAGCGGCAGAGAAGAATGAAATCTTGTTAAAGTGTCAGGTGACCTTGGCCAGCAAAGTGACTCCAGCCATCATCTCCAGGTCAAAGGGAGGCACTCTGCTTAATGACATTAAGCTCAGGCCATGGAGATCGGTGTCACGTCCAGCGCTCAGAGACAAACAATGACCGCATCCTGAGACCATCACACATCTGTGACTCTGTGTCATCACGATAAACAACGTCTTGTGTATAAATAAATCTGCTTCGATTTCTCTACTACACTTGTCAAACCGGATCCAAAAAGGATCGGTGTGGATGCTGTTCTTTGTTCTAACTAACCCAGGAGGTCACATGATCAGCTGTCTAACTGAGAACCACCTAATCAAAATTTGTAATATTAAGTGTGTTCGGATCTAGTTCGACAAAAATCCAGGGTCCACACCGGCCCTTTGAGGATGGGGTTAAAACCCCTGCTCTAGACTGTAGGGTGAGTATGTTTACCTCTGCATTTACAACAATATCCGAATCATAGTTGTCAGAGAAACATCAAGTGATGAAAAATGATACAGGGCAATCTATCAGGGCATGTAGCTGATCTTCCATAATAACCCACCTCTTTGCAAATGTCAGTCCAGTCATCATGTATGGATTATATTCTACTTTGAAGCAAGCGAGCTGTAGTAAGATCAAACAATCGTTTTGTCATCCATGACACCCGGAACAATATGGTAACACACAGTCAACCTAATGTCTGTCTGATAACAGTACAGGTATCCGTCTGACTTTAGGAATCGCTCCCTAGAGCCTGACCCTTGATCCGTGTGCTTGTAGATCACCTCCGAGGTACACCTGTTGAGTCACACCAAAGGCAAGAGGCACCAGCAGGCAGTGAGGGAGAGCAGCAGCATCCAGGGAAGAGAGCTCTCAGACGAGGAAGTGGTAAGTAAATCCCGAAGTCGAGACGTAAATTAAATGATATTCGCGATTTTGCAATCCTTTGCAAGTCACCTGATAGCAAGAAGGTTCTGGGTTCAGTCTCGATGCACAGTGGTCTGGATCCTTTCTTTGTGGAGCATGTTATTGGAGACTGGATTGACTTAAAGGTGAATAAGTGAGAGTATGTGTGTGTACACTGAGGCGGACTGTTTCTGTGTGTCTTGTGTCCATTTTAAAACTGTGATAAACTCCAGCAGCCTGTGACCTCTAACCTTTGGATAAACAGTTATGAAAGTGAGTTTTAATTTTAGTCATGTCAAAATGTTGCTTTTTACTGTAGACATTGTTACAAAACAGCTTCAAACAAAGGTAAGGACATCCAGATGGGTGGCTGGAGGAGAATTAACAAACTTTAACAACAACATATTATACTAAGAAAGGCGCCCTTAAATAAAATGTATTATTATTATTATTAAAGATTAGTTAATACTTGAAGTTGAAGACGTACGTTGAAGTTCCTCATTGAGTCCAGTCTCTGAAAAGTTCTGGTGTAAGTTCTGGACATTCTTGTTCCTGAGATACCAGATTCCTGCCTCATCTGCCAGTGTTAGAACAACAGTGGTGGCTTAAAGTCTTTTTCTCAAGAAGGTGAAAAACTTTTCTATCAGCTCTACTGACATCAACTCTGAGAGGACAGGAGAAGAACAACAGGAGCCGACCATTCTTGATTTGAGAACGACAGCAGCCCAACAGTTCTGGTCCAGACGTTTCTTGCCGTCTGAGTTCTCGAACGTAAAGCAGGTTTTAGTCATTTGATGTGATGAATTTTCCAAAAAGGTTTCCCACTTTTCATTGGATTTCAACGTCATAACTTCATCATTCACACTTCGGTTACATCCAGATTCATTAGCATACTTGTTTATATGAAAGTCATGGACAATTTAATGTTTCCAATTAACATTATGTACATATTTTTGGACCGTGAGAGGACACCAGAGCACTGGGAGTAAGCCCACCCAGACAGTGCACAGTCCACACAGTGAGGACCCGAACCATCTTATCTGGAAATCGAAACCAGGACCTTCTTGCTGTGAAGTGACATAGTAGACACTTTTATTTAAATTGACTCACAATTACAAGAATTACAGGGAGCATCATTTTGAGCTATTTAAGGGTCCTTTCTCAGAGACCCCAAATTGTGACCTTCTGATCGCTAGTCTAGTACCTTAACCACTAAGCCCTAATCGCTGCCCTAATAATTGTTCGCTTAAAAGAGAGCTGGACAAGACTGCTCTAAAAAGGTTTAGAAGGAAGGAAAGTTTATAACGTGATGATGTTATGTCACCTGTTTTTGAATTTTTTAACATTTGTTGTGTTACTATATGTTGCCTTGATGGTTTATTTTATGGGTGTTTGAATGATCTGGAGATTTGGGTGAGATGGTTGAGGCTGAGATTACTTCATGTCTATGTAGGGCTAAGTAAACTGTCCTGCCTGCCCTGTGGATGCTTCTGGTTAAACACGCACCCACACTCTGCAATATGAGATTGCCTTTTACACTGAGATCTTTGTATCGCTGACAACTGTTGATGTTAAATGCTGCTCCTCTGACCTCCACACCTCCTTCATTTGTATCTTCTTCTCTCGCCGGGTCATTATTAATGTTTTCCTCACTCGGAACCATTACCGTTGGCCATTTTTCAGCTTGACAGCAGGTAAACATGCACTAAACATCTGCTGGGTGCAGTATGTGTGTATGGCATAGAACAGATTTGAACCAAAGTGATGAATTGAATTGATCTGTACCCCCGACATGCACTTTAAAAAGAAGCATGTACAGACTGACATGAACCGAAGAGTTTATTACAAAGAGTGTGTTTGAAAATATAGTTTTTTTGTGCATTAAATAGGCTCCCCAAACTGTATATAGCAATCCCTGATTTTAATAGCTCATGCTATAATGACACATTTACCTGGTGTTTGTTGATCACATTTGAAGGGAACGCTTTTCCTTCTCACAGAGAAGTAAGGAGGAGAGTTTTTCAGAGGGTTCTACTCCATCGGGTCACAATTCCACT
>JAOUQU010420999.1:0-10774 GCA_028566735.1 Ammoglanis amapaensis
AAAAAATTAGGTAGAATGGTGCAGAGAACCAGAAATGTAATGTCCTCATATGAGGACGCAGGGTCTCTAGAGGTTAATCTGCTAAAGGAGACACAAATACTGCATTGTAATGTAGTAATAATGCACTTCTAAATAAATTGTATTATAAAATGTATGTAATATTAGCAATTAAATGTTTTCAGTATTTGCTGCAAGTAAAAAATACACAGATTTTGTTATTATTGTTGGACTCGCTGAGGAATGCTGAGGAATACTTCAAAGATGTAGATCAACTGCACAAATTGATTTTTGTGCACAAATCTGTCACAAAAGTGTACAGGCCAAACAATTAGACTAGGGCAAATAAACTCCCTCACAAAGACGTCATTTATCAGTGCAACCTTACGCCATTAAAACACAATTTGTCTTTAGGATATGTCCAAATAGTTGCAACCACTCAGTGATGCTGATGAGAGTGCTCGTGCATGAACAAATACCTTTCTTATTATCCTGGCTTACAAATCATTCTCTATGTAAAAAACATGACTCATGCATGGCTAATTTATTGCCTTTTTATCAATGCCAGTGAGCATATGCCGGGGTAACCTGTATTGATCCTGTTATGTCATGTGTTAACTTTAAGGCTAGAAAATGGTTTTAGATTTTTCAAGCAGTAACTGTTGACAGTTTGGCTTTTAATGTCTATGACATAATAACTTTGATATAATGTTAACTAATAGCAGCCGTTTGTGCAATATCTATTCAAATTGGTTATTTCATTCATTAATTAAGAAAATGATGCATATAAAACGTCTCCAGTTAGTGCTGGAAAGTGTTCTACACACCTGCACTCACTGCACTTGTACATGATCCAGTGTAATCACAGTAGGTCTACTTGGGACTAAACGTCTGCACATTAGTACTCAGGCTATTTAATCCTCACAGACCCGGTACTCCTTGCTAGGTAGTTGTTGCTTGTTACATTGCTGTTGGCACCATGTTAGGGTAATTTGTAGCTCCTGGGGCAGTTACGCTGATGGAGGGGAATTCTGAAAGGTGACCAGGTAACTAGCTGTTTGTACTAGGGATGATGCGCTAGTTAGTGTGGTCTTTGGTCCTCGAACCAGCTTCTCATTTCTTAGTTATCCTTGCTCTGGGACTTGACTCCCTGCTCCTGTTGTAGAGTTTATAGCTTAGTTGTGTCTCCCACTAGAGACAGAAGCTGAAATTGCAGTTGAGGGTTTTCTGTTTTCATGTGTGTCTATTTTTCATTGTTTCTGTTTGTTCACAGGCACCAGCGGCTGGGTGGTGCAGCTTTCAGGCACATGTATGTGATTTCTGTGACCCGGTTCGAGCACTATATATGTCCTTTATATCCTGCTCTCTATTTGCTTTTTTATTGTTTCTACTGTTTCTATTTTGTACTCTCTTTTTCGTTTATAATAAAGTACAATTGCATGTTGTGGTTGCAGTGCTTACCTCTCCATTGAAAAAACAGAATATTGTTGACACCAACAAGCCCTAAAATTGAAAATAAATGACATCAGAGAACACATTGTAATTGACAAATATTTTTTTTTAAATTAAAATTGCAAAAAAAACATTCAAAGAAGTGTATATTTTACCTGGTAATGTAGTAATATATGCATGATGTAGTCATATACTTCCCCAGCTAAACGGTTATCTGGCCTCCAGGGAAATATGACGATCTGGATGCCTAATAAGGGCACGAGAATCAGGGTGGCTCGTACTGCTTTCATATACATATTGGACTCTGCACGGTGGGTGTCCTTTAACTTCATCACCAAAACCCGAACGATGTTTAGCAGAAAAAACAAGTTCACCTGTTACAAATACAATGAACATGATAAGTGCCAATTTCTGTTTAATCTGACAAATTTACACAACTATAACCCTAAAGACAATAAAGCACCATTCAACACTATATATTTTACCCAAACATACCAGTGAAACAACCATTTATAATTTTAAAGAATAGACGTTTGTATTTTATTGTGGAGAACAATGTAAACTAGTTGAAATAGTTGATCTCTGTTTTATATCACTGATTATAGATAATATTTGTAAGGTTAGGCACTAGACTCACTAATAATGCTGCCATGATGGGCCCATGAACCACATACAGCAGATGTGTCTCCACACTCATCCAGCAACTGGTGAAAACAAACATTAAAACCAAAGTAAGAAATGTTAACAGAGTCGAGTGTTTACCGCTGGAAAGTAATGGAAGTTACTCACTTGTCATCAAAATATTTTTTTCTTGCCACCGCATGTATAGAGGCTGGAACCAATGGGAATCCTTTAATCCAAGAAATGCACATATTGTTACACAATCAATAAAAAACGTAATTTGGTAAAAAAAAAAAAAAAAAAGAGCAACATTGAATTTCATATTTCTCACATGTGGACAGTCACTCCACTGCATATTAAAGGATAAGTCAAGAACATTTACTGTATGTGTCTTTAATAGCTTATGTTAATTTAATAGCCTGTATAATTTTATATGTCGTGCATAACTCAGTAATATTATCAAGTTTATAACAGTTTAATTTCTTTTGAGGTCAATCTGTAAACAGCACATTAATAATATCACAATTTGCATTGCTTTTTAAAGAAAGGCATTTACCTTAGACACCCTGTTATCATCTCTAGTAAATGTTTAGTAATGCTAAATGTGCTGCTAAAATGGGAACATAATTCTCAGTGAACTGTCATTATAAATAATAAATGGAAACGTGAAAGTAAATCAGAATTAATGAAGTTAAAATGTGTTATGAATAAACATTTTACAAGTTATAAATGTTTGTGCACTTGCAATTAGCGTCAGCATGAACTATGTAGGCAGTGATGTACCAGTTCACTTTAAAAATAAACTAGTTCAAAGTTCAGTTCATACTAATTTCAATTAGCTTAGTTAATTTATGAATAAATTTTCATGTTCATGTTCAAATGTTTCATGTTTTTAAGCGTCCTTGGGATTGTGAAAGGTGCTATATAAGTGTAACTTATTTTATTTATTTTAATTTTTTATTATTATTATTATTATTCATAGATCTTTTTAAATTATTGTAATTATTTTATTAAATATACAAAAACAGTTCATCATAAATAGCCTGCTTATCTCCAGCCCAAAATATTTGCTACTCTTAAAATAAATATATAATCATGTACCGCAGTGAATAATAAGTATACCAATGTTGAGATTAAGAATAGTGTTTTAATACTTAACCACATTGTAAATCCAGAACCCATTTTCAGGCACAAGGATAAAGATATGTGTTATATCTGTAAAACGTGACACCATTATTCATTGCATATATATAAGGTATTGATCGAAAGCTTACATTTTGTAGCTTTCAGCAATATATATAGCTTTTTTATCTTAAATTCACACGGTAATGTGGTTCTGAACAAATTATCAGTGAAAAACAATCACTGTGTTAATATTGTGTAATTGCATTTACATGGTCTGCTTTACTTTAGATAAATGAACATTATATAATAGAAAAGTTTATTATTTGAGCATGCTTTGTGAATTTTTTTTTCCACTTTTTTTCCACTTTTGGAAACTCATTTACATATTGAACTATGTTTATTCAAATAATTAACTAAAACTCATATCAGTTATGCTACACACTTTTCACTAAGAACTATATTAGCTGAAACTTGTCACTTCTATAGCCATCGTATAGCAGTCATTACCACTCAACCAAAAGATAGTTGGAAAAATAGTAAATATTAAAATATCTTGCTTTAGACAAGGAACAACCCGAAGATAAGATTGAGGTATGATTAGTATTAAGATAAAAATGTGTAAATATGCCCCCTTTTGCTCCCCATGTGGTGCAGGGCCTATAGCAGTTGCTTTGCTATATTTAAATAAATCAGTAACCTTGTACTTAGCTATTTTGTCTTAACTTTTCATATGATAGTCAAAGGTTCGAGAACCCTTGCAAAAGAAATGGAAAACAAAGCTGAAGTTAAATAACTACAAAATAACATACCCCAGCCTAAGAGATAATACCAGTGAAGATGCTGCTCCTCAGCAAATACAGCGACAACGATGAGCGTATGCAAATAGATCCCCTCACATAGCATCCAGAAATAATTACAGCCCAGCATATACATGTGGAAGAAGTGCAGCACCTTGCAGCCAACCTGCAACACCAAAAATACTTTTTACTTTTATTTTATGGAAAAAAGGACCTGAGCTAAACATGTTGAACATGCATAAATTTACAACTTTTCAAACTTTACGTTAATTTTTAAGCAAGATGCCCCGTGCAAAGTTACATCATCTTACAAAATAAAAAAATTGGGGTTTTATTATGCCTTCAGTAATGTTAAATTATGCCTTTAGTAATGTTTAGTAATGTTTAAATCTATTATCAAAAGAGGCTATGAACTTGAATTCAGCCTGCCATTAAGCAAATTACAATTATGTATCTTGTATGATTTGCATTATTTTTCAACAATGAGCTTATAATATGAACAAATATTTACAGCTTAGGATAAAATGACCCAGAAATGCCAGAATAAAAAATATTGTACTATATAAATACTGTTTATCTTGTGCGAAATTTTAACTGAAATTAAACCCCAGTGTTTATACTGATTCTCATTGTGTTTTGCTTATTTAAACACATTTAAAGTTTCAAAAAACTGATGCATTTGTAAAATGTGTTGTACCACGATCAACTGTGAGTAGAGCTGATGAACGATAAACCAGCTTATGTATTAGATGGTATTTAAACCTAAAGTATTTGTTCTTCAAACCTGTAAGTGAAATGAATTATGTTTTTAGACTCTGTCAGATGCTATTTATCCACAATAAACCCCCATTAATGATCTCTTAAACTCTCAATAATGATCTCTTATTAATCAAATAACTTTATTACGAATGACAGGCTGACTGCTACACCCTCACAACCAGATGCTCAGCTCTACAAATGTATCTTAAAATACAGTTAAGCTTCAGACATTTCACCTGCCTCAGACAGACAAATTTGTACAGTACAGTCAGTTGCTGCTTCTTGCCTCCTACATTTGACCTGGAATCCTCTCTGATCATAAGCTAAACCAGTAAACAGAGGAAGCCTGTTCAGATAAAAGATGCCATAAATTCTAACTGGAGAAAGCACAGTTGTCTCAAAATGGAATGAATTCTAGCAAGCAGCACACAGGCTCATATTTCACTGAACTTGTTCTCGCTTTTCTGTGAGCAGGTATGTGTAAAATAAAAGGGCATTAAAGTTGAGAAATAATCAGATTTACTTATTTTTAGTTCATTATCTGTGAATGGCATGTCGGCTTAGTAGATAGGACTGCCGTCTCACAGCAAAAAGTCCTGGATTTTTGTGTGGAGTTGGCATGTTCTCTCAGTTTCTGCATGGGCTTCATCCAGCTGCACCGGACTTGTCCCACAGCCCAATGATCACTGATACCAGCTTGACTGGAAATGCCGGTTTCCAATTCCAAGCCTGGGAAAGTTGTCCAGGGTGATATTGATATGCTGGATGTAAACAATTGAAATCTGATGCCAAGGAATCAGGTACCAACAGGCAATGGCTCCATTTGGATGATTGATTGGTTGGCAGATAAGTAGATATTTGTGTGGGTGGGCGGTGGATGGTAGTAATTTATAAATATAAGAACTCATTGAAGCCGTTGCTTAATTCTTGTGTGGTTTAGATCATTTTGTTCAGCCAAGTTTAGGAGGGCTGCTGGACCCACTGATGTACAACAATTATGATGGTTTGAGCAGTTACATAAATGAACTTATAATCTAATAGGATGTCTGCTTCTTTAAGCAGCAACTGGTGACATTGTAGTCATGGCAACTAATTCTGACCTTAGCTGAGTTGGTGTCAATGGCAAAAGAATGCAGCGTAAACTGAAATAGACAGTAATTAATAGAAGTCTCTTGCAATGGAATAAAGTCACGTGAGGTAGACATTTATATTGTAAATTTACTTTTCTACTAAATGTATCACTGTACTTTATTGTTTCTTATTAGTAGTTTTACTACATTTTAATGCAGACTGTGTGTGCTTGGGAATAATAAAACCAAACAACAAATAAAACCAAACAAACTGAATCTTGTAGAAAATCTGTCTAGCTTCAAATGGGGAAGTCTTAATATTTTTACATCTTTAACTGGTTAATTTACCAGTCTGTGTATCTACCTGTTGGTATTTGTCTCTTTCTAGCCTCACCCCAAAATTGCTGCAACCCTAACATTAACCTAAACCCAAAACCTAGTCTCAAACCTAATTGCTACCCAAACCCTATAGCAATACCTATCCATACCTTAGTTGCACCCCAAGCTTTAGTCCCAGCCCTAACCTCAGTACCAACTATAGGCCTTGCTTTAGCGCTAACCCTAATCCCAGACCTATAACAAGCTCAAACTCTAAACCTTAACCCTAGTCCCAACTTTGATACCAGCTCTTAACATAACACCTAACCTAGCCCTAACTCTATACTTTCTTTAAGCGGTTAAGGCCCAGTCTTAACTTTAACCCTAGCAACAACCTCAACCTTAGCCCTTGTCCCAATTCTAGTCCCAGTCATAAAACAACCCCCAACCCTAACTTAAACCCTAACCCTAGCTTAAACCCCAATCCTATAGTATAATTTTACAAAATGAATGTATAACTTAGATCTGATATAAATTTGAATTGAACAAATCTTACCGGATTCCTCTCCACCACTTTAGGGTTGTTAACCACAAATATCAGGTTAATTATAGTGAAAGCTGAGTTCAGCACATATGAGCAGAAAAGGTTCTTATGCAGAGTAATTCTTTGGCAGCTTAAACTCCTAGCAGAATAAACAAACAAGCAATGAACCGATTATTGAAGACAGACATTAATGGGGAGGTTTCACATGTTCATTTAGTAAAATATTTAAAAATGGATTTCACAACATTCACAATTTATTTTGCTTTATTTATACATTATTTATACACCTAAGAAACATTGTGTGCTTTCTCTTAGACACTTTCTGTGTTTACACTGCAACCCCAATGCAACATTAATTTATATTTGTTAATAAAACATTAAAAATAGTGGCTAATGTTATAGTGCTGGCCACTTATGTTCCACATTAAAATCATCAAAATCTGGCTCACAGTTACATTAATTTAATGTTATTTCATATTTCACTTGATATTGTGAGCAATTTTTCAAGCAAAACATCAAACTTAATAATTACATTGCCATATTGTTACAGGAAAACCGAGCAGTGATAGAAAACCTAAAAAAAGATAAAGAAATTGTCATGCATATAATCAAGATTTTTTAGTCCAATTTAAGTCTAATGGTAGAGGCATAATATTGTAAATAAAGAAAGATTAGAGTAATGAGGAAGCTATTATACACAAACTTAAACTAAATATAATCTAACGGCCCTATCAGCTATAGCACCATCTTCAACAATATAAAACTCTCCTATCACAGTGATCTATAAATATTGTGTGAGATTGGACAAAAAAGAATATGTTCATTATTACATTGGTCTTGCATAAACAAATAGATAACATTAACACATTAATAAATCAGACCAAGGATAATTTACTATCCTCCTTCCATACATTTGAAATAATGAATTTATACAATATTGCAACCCAAAAACTTTAAACTAGGATCCTTTTGTGCTCAGGTCCTTCATGCCTGCAAATCTAATAAAGAAACTCTTAACTCTACAGCTTAAGTACAATAATAGCACAGAGCAGCAACAAAAGATGTAGACAACATTTATCTGATTTCTTAAAATATATGTGGTAAATAAAGTATTAATAATTCAATATAAACTGGACATTTTAACAAAAGTCATGTCTGTAATTGCAACAACTATCTCAGACAGACTATAGTTTGCTAACAAGTCCAAATAAATTAAATCAAGCAACAACAAATAACGAAAGTTAAATGTATTTAAAGATACAATTATTTCACCACATTATAAGAATCACCCCTTTCATATGACTCCACTACCACTGTTACATAATAGTGTTTCTGAAGACTGGCATGACCTGAGGGAAAACAAAACTTATTTTCCAAACCAAATCATACGTTTTTAACCAATTTCATTCTGGCACTACCTAAGCAAAGGGCATAAATAAAAGCTGTGGTTTGTCATTTTAAACTGGTCAGTAAACAACACATCTGGAATCAATAAGGTGGAAAACCATGTGAAAATAATAAAATCATATGTTAATAAAGTAATATCATGAATAGAAAGACATTTAAATGTTTTTAATGTGTTTGTGCCAGATTTGACATGAGAACTAACAGCACTATAAGGAAAATCCACATTTCTTTATGTGTACATTAAGTATGAGCAACAATAAAATACTGTTCTGGTCAGCTGAGTGTTCTTTCCATAAATGTTCAATTTGCTTTTCATTCTCTTAGCTTTCTGTGCTCTGATTTCAGTGATTCTTCCATATTTCAAAGGTATTTAATGCAATAATAAACCATTACGATCACAAGGAAGGTTGAAAAGTTAGATGTTTGATATGTGAGTGGAAAGAGGTGTTCAAGAGTCTGAACTCCCCAGTTCGAATCTGGGTGTCAACGGTTGGCTGGGTTGCTGTTCCCCATAGTGCTATGAGTTGGAGAAAGAAATGTTCCTGCTGTCAGGCTGTCCTGGTCATAAACAGATCAGGACATTCAGGCAGCTGCACTTATGTTGGCACGTCCCTAACAGTTGGTGGAAAGGCTGTTTGTTTGTAGCAGGCTGAAGAAAAATTTGGGCAAAGAAAAAAAAAGAAAGCTGAAAAAGCTAACTCTTCGAAATGGAGAACACACAGCTCACCTTGGTAAAAATATTAATTGATTAATTTCCTGTCAGCTTTTATATAACACTACAGGTTACACCTCACTTGAGTAGAACAACATATTTGAGCAAAGAAAATGAATTGTAAGGTGCATGCATGGGGTATAAGCTGGTCTAAGATAGAAAGCCAGCAGCACATCTGGATCAAACAATAAAAGGAATATATTATTTCTTTCAACATTAATGGCATGAAGTGGCATCCCTGGTAAATTATCCTGATAAGACAGTAAGAAATCTGCGATGAAACAAGTCACCAGCACTTGTCACTGACTTGTCACACAAGATTAATACTTCTGTTATGTGAACATTATTATTCCATATTATGTAGAAATATGTGGTCATGGATATTCTATACAACAACTTTTGTTGTTTTCATAGATGGTCAAAGAACTGATTATGCAAATTTGAGGAAATCTAGTCTAGATTAAAGCTTCAGAATGATGCTATTCATTGTTAGTTCTGCTAACACATCATTATTTAACACCAGCCTAATTTCTAGGTGGAATATCTATTTGCCTTCATTTGCAAACAAGATTTTCTTTTGTGGAATCTTTATTCATATGTCTGCTTTAATTACACTTAATGTGGTATGATGGCTTTTCCCACTAAAAAGTTTCCTCTCCAGATTTAAATATATGACTTAGAGAGATTTAGGAATGATTTCCTAACCAAGCATTGGTTTAAACGTTAGTGACCTTCAGATTTTCATCAAGCTTCTATTTTCTGAATGCTTATTTCCCTCAAACTGCTTTGGTATTTTTGTGAATCCATAATGTCACTGAGCAAAGAAACTTCTCATTACAGCCTGTATACCTGACCAAGGGGATAATATGTGTCTGGTAATTAGCTGCATCTTGCTTGCGCTAAACTGTTGAGCCACAGCCTAAAATTCTGGGTTTAAATACAAACCTAAATATGCTCTCAAGCTACATCAACACAATTTTAGAAATGTCCTATATTGTAATACAAACACAGCTGTTTTATTTCATTGCTTCTAAATAAACACAGTGTGTAATTTTAGTTTTGTGTTTTATGGTAATTGTTTATGTACAGATTTAGGTGTTTTGTAGTATTGTAAAGCAGGTGGTTGTGGCAAGTGTTGTTGTAAAAGCATACAACATTTAATGCAAACATACATTTAAAGCATCAATTATGTCCATTACAGTATCTTTGCCTACATTTAAATATGAAATGTGTTATACCTTGTGTATACAATGGCATACTCCCTACTGTAAATCAATAATAAAAAATACATCTAAACTTACCTGAAATAAAAAAATATGGCCAGTGAGATGAGAAGAAATACAATAGACAAAGCGTGTCCCACAAGTGCCATGTAGTACAGTATGTATGCCATCTGCAAAACACACATCACACTACAGATTCTGTTCACCAGATATCACTAGGCACATCATAGGCTATTACATTTTTAAATAAAACCACAAATTTTGATGATTTAATACTGGCAGGGGTTGAACTCTGAATCTACTCTTAGGGTAACCAATAACTTTAAAATGCTAAATTGCATATTGTTATGACAACAATAATTGTTATAAACAAGCTCTCAAATAGCCTGTAGATGTGCTACACCAGTGTCATAGAGGTTATGTGTGGATTATCACCATTTAAAGACAACGAATCACAAAGATTCCGGCGCACAAAGCCATTGCTCACACAATCATGGACCGGACCAAAGAAAAGTGATTATTAGCAGAAGCCACTGTCTTCTAATAAAGTTGGATTAAACCAATTTGCTATTTGGTTCATGCAATAGTCCAGCAACCTTTTTTGTGGTGTAAAACTTGGACAACCTCTTGGTACACATAACAGAACCCATTTCCTCACAGACCTCAAGATTACAGGGACAGTGTAGCCTAATGGGTAGAGCGTTGGGCTGGGAACCCAAAGGTTGGGGGTTCAAATCCAGGCTCTGCTA
>JAOUQU010421010.1:0-10773 GCA_028566735.1 Ammoglanis amapaensis
GAGCTGTTTTTAGAACAGGCCCGCGGGCGACTCATGAGGTCCTCGCGGGCGACCTGGTGCCCGCGGGCACCACGTTGATGACCCCTGATCTATACTATTCGCTAGAAAAGTATATATGTATTCAGTATAATGTTTTGCTACAAGTGAATGGATTTGTGCATTGTTACTGCTTCAGTAAACCAGTAACTACCAATGTGTCTTCTGATTGTGTCTTGTAGGTATCTCAACGCCATTCAGACCATGTGTCCTCACATCCTACGCTACCTCACTACAGCCGTCATTACTAACAAGGACGTCCGCAAGCGCAGGCAGGTGCTGAAAGAGCTGGTCAAAGTTATCCAGCAGGTAATGCTCTGATGTTTGATGTCAATTAGCTAGTTTACTGAAAACGTTCTGCTACGAGAGAAACAATGCAGTGCGGCTGTTCTTTTGTTCGAATTCCGGCCTACCAATCAGCTTTAACAATAGTTGGAGATCACAGATGTACACTGTAATCTTCCACGCTGTTTGTTTTATAGAATACATGATTTAAACGAACCCTTGCTACAAAGGCTAAACAAAAGACCGCTTCACATCATGTGAAAACAACACTGAAAGAATGTGAAGTCTCTGAATAGAAAAAGATTAGCTCATTTAAAACAATATGAGCAGCTTGTTAAAGTTCTACTGAAGTTCTCCCAGACTAGTCATAGCTACTTCCCTGATTAGGTTGAGGTCCAATTTACTTTTTCATCCACACTGTAGAGGTATGAGGAATCCTGTCCTGTATCCAGCCTTGATAGACGAGCCAATCGTCACCAGTAAAGGACCTCAGTGAGCTTGTAGCAGAGCTGTGATTTAAACTCGCATTTATGTGTGTCGGGAGAAGTTTTTTCCTTAGTTTTGTTCTTTTGTCATATCCAATTCCCCAGTTGCGTTCTCTTCTACTGTCGCTGATATCCACTCTGGTCAAGATGGGCCTTAAACGAATGGTTTAACGTACATACTTTTTTTTTTTTTTACTGATTTATGAATGATTTAAATTTATCTTAACATGACGACAGGTGTCGTCTGAGGTGGTTACAGAACTTGTGATTGGAGGGTTGCTAGTTCTGTTTCAAAAGTCAACAGGCCTGGACTGAAGTGCCCTTAAACAAGGCACATTCCGTTTTGGGCACAAAGAATACAGGGTAGCTGGTACGTTTTCAATTAAAAAAAGATTGTGTGTGTTTTTTTTTAAAAGGCGGGCTTTTAAGAAGTAGCATATTTAATTATTAATAACACGTTTTGTTCTGTGTACGTTTTTCTTCTCTCCTTTTTCTTTAAATTTAATTTGATCTTAACATGACGACATGTGTCGTCTGAGGTGGTTACAGAACTTGTGATCGGAGGGTTGCTAGTTCTGCTTCAAAAGTCAACAGGCCTGGACTGAAGTGCCCTTAATCAAGGCATCGATTCTTCTCAACGTCATTGGCTCTGCTAAATTCCGAGATTAAAATAAGTACAAATATTTCATAAATTACTTTAATCTTAATGCTTCAAATAATGTTTTCACTTGACCAAATCTTGCTCTCTTTACAAAATGTTTGGACACCTTAGATGCCAGCGATAGCCTAGTGGTTAGGGTACTGGACTAGTAATCCAAAGAACGCTGGTTCAGGGTGGTCACTGCTGGGCCTTTGAGCAAGGATCTTAAACTTCAGTGGCTTATACTGTATATTATAATAATGCTGTAAGTTGCTTGGATAAATGCATTTGCTAAATGAAATGTAATCTGCAACTCATGGGTATTGATGTTCTGATACTGTTTGAGAGAGTGTAGGAGTTGAATCGGTTCATCTGGATTTCTTCAGTCTTGATGACGCTTTTTGGATTTGTGTACCTGGATTGTTGAGCATGCATCACGAAATGTTGGACAAAATGTTCTGTATACTTTCTCTCATCGGTTCGGTCCAGTTTCCTGCTCCGTTACACAGCATCTCATACTTATAAGGTTTGATTAATGATGTTGGGCAGCCGGATTTTAGTTTTGCAGTGACTCGTGATCCCACAACAGTAGCGTCCGTGGTGATCAGTGTCATAAAAATCTGACTATGAGGCGTCTCCAGCTGTGTAATCTCTTCAACATGTGGCCCACTGCTACAACTTTTCAACAATCTGAAAAACGTTTTCAAAACAAGGAATAGTATAGTATCTATAAAAGTATAATCTGTCTGATTAATATTAATCAATCTTATCTATATATCCATCCATTCATCTGTCCGATCAATCTTCTCTATCACATTTAATCTATCTACCTCATCTTTTTGTCTTATCAGTTTTTCCATCCATCCACACATCCATCCATATTAATCTCTGTCTGTCTAGCCATCCATCCATATCATTGATTCATGTTCTACTTGTGTGTTTTCAGGAGTCCTACACCTACAAAGACCCTATCACAGAGTTCGTGGAGTGTTTGTACGTGAACTTTGATTTCGACAGTGCTCAGAAGAAACTCAGAGAGTGTGAGTCGGTAAGTTCCAGCTGATTTCTTTATATTTATTAGCTTGTTTATGAGGCCGTTCCCCAAAACCATTGTGCTTACACATGAGCCAAGCGATTCTGCCATGTTGGATTGTTTTAGGATCTTTTACTGCCCCATTGAAGCTTAAAATGGAGCATCTTTCCAAAAAACGCCTTACCGTCTTTAAACCAGACAAGCGCAAACAGTCTGACCACAAAATCGGTCCATTTTACTAGCATGATGCTTTGACTTTTCCTTAGTGACGAGCTTGTGATGAAACCGCACATGGCCCTGAACTGCGGCCGGTCAGCAGAGTCGTATGAACTTTCCCAGTCGGCAGTGAGAGTCATTACTGATGCTGTATCACAAACCTCACTTGCCCACAGCTGGCCTTTGCATTGGTTTGGGGTCCTGAAAGGGCTCTCTGAAAGTGCTCTATGTGGGTGTCTTTGTCCAGAGCAAAAAGCCTTTTGGAAAGCCTCTGACTCACCATCTCTCGACCTTTTTTATTTTTATGATGCCCGGTAATCGTCCATCAGTGGCGCGGTTAACTAGAAGCACTTTTGGTATGTTGAGGCTGGCTCATATGCTGAAAGGAGCAAGCTGTGGTTCAGACATCTATATTTTTGCTCCTGTTGTAATGGGACTGGGTGATGGGCTCTGCATTAGATTTCACCTCCTGATGCGCTGCGTCATACACTCGTATTTTACTACCCACACATTAGCTCAAAGCACTGACCGAACATTTCTCGCATGTATAAGATGGTGCTCTGTAATCTACTGAAAAGTCCATTGCTGATATCAGAGGATCTTATGACATCACGGTCGCCTCATCGGAAGGAGCTTCTGGGTTTGTTTTGAATAATAGAGAATACACTGGCTTAAGTCATCATATAAACTTATTAGGGATAAATGCTTTCTTTTAATTATTTAATATAAAATATCGCACAAGCAGATCTGCTGTTATAAGTTAAATATGGATTTATCCTTAATGAATATCGATTCAAAAGAATCATCTGTCCTCATCTTAGATCCTTTTTAAATCATTACGTTGATAATACATATACAGATGTACAGAACAACAAAATTCTTTCTGTGCTTTTCTCAGCTTTGGAAGTTGGGGTCATTGTGAAGGGTCGACCATTAGACGTCACCTCTTTAGTGTCGTGGATTAACAACTTTTTTTAAGAGCCCAACAATGCCTATTTTTTTTTAATTTTTATTTTCAGTTCATATTCTATAGGTGAATATGAGTCAGACAGTAAAGCGAACCGGTTCAGTTGATTCAACGTGATTTTTCTTCTGCTTATATTTCATAAATGTGGATCACACTGGCGTAACATTTGGATGGAAACTCAGGTTGTGCTTTAAATGCTGCAAATGAAAATGTAGACATTGTAAAGTTCTAATTTCATCTAACCAGTCTTTATTAAATTGTATTAAAATACTTCAAGTATAATGGTTAGCTAATCAGTGTCATGACACATCAAAGACTGTTAACACCACAAGCTAAATAACCTGGGAACGTCGACTTGCCAAAGGGCCAACTAGCCGAAGTGCTGACTCCTAGGTCAGGCAGGTGTACTCAACATTTCTTCTCTCAGAAAACGATCCTATTAGAATGCAGAGCATAATCGAGCTTCCCCTAATGGCTCAATCGTTTGGCTCAGCCCAGACATAAAAGGCTTAACTATGTGCGATCCGAGTCTCATTTTCATCCCGACTTTTGACCATAAATGTCTGGAAGGAAAAACATCTGGCGTAATTACTGGGACTTCATCACTGCAGCACGTTTATAAATCATGTTACCGATTTTCTCATTTCCACGTTAAGCGTGCCTATTTATTTTTTGCCTAGCCGGTTGAAAGCCCGAGCCCGTTCTTGATATATTTTTGACAGATGACATGCTTGGCACCGGGCCTGTTTTCCGGCTCCTACTTTACGCCCAGTGTCACAGCAAATTCAAACCGTCGCCAGTTTTGTTACGGGTTAACTGATGCGGTGTTTAACGTTGAAGATGCTCTAAACTGAATTTCAGCTGAAGACTGCAGTGGAAACAAACACTTCTTGTGAGCCGACTTGGCTTTTTAGAGCTAAGAAAGTAGTTTTGTCTGAGACTTTGCTAGAACTCTTTTCCTCTAGGTCGTTAGGGTGCATTAGCATGCAAAGCAAAAGCAGGTCTGGCTGTGTCGTTGTTTTTTAGTGTGGCAGTCTTGCCACCGTAACGACCTAAAGACTGAATACTCTTAACTATAAGCGTGCGCACTCCATTGTTTTGATGGCTATCATGTCGCATCAACACAGACTCTGCGTTGCCATGGCGTCGATTTGGGAGGCAGTGATACACATGGACATTCAAACTATGTAGGAACAAACAAAACATTTAAACAAACCTGAAGTAGGCGATTTCGCTTTGATGTGACAGCTTTGCACTTGGTTTGGCCATTGTTGTTTTCTTTATCAATTTCATGGGGAGCCACTCTTGAATAATTTCTCAACAATTTTAAAGAAGTTTCCAGAGGTGTGGTGCACATGTTGACTGTGTTGTCTGCAGTCCAACTTCTCTTAAATCAAATCCAAAACTCAGACGGTTTATGTCAGGAGATTGTAGCGCTCTGGTCATCTGACTCGGCACTTTCTTGGTCAAATAGGCCTCATATGATCTGGTGGTGTGTACCGTGTAAAATATCATGATATTGAAACTGTGTTGTACATAAAAGCAGATCAGAAAACAAAGTTAGATTTTTTTTTCCTGTTGGATAATTTCAGGTTGTCCTGGTTATACAGCCTGATGACTGAAAGAAGAAAGGATAAATCATCCATAAGCTTAACAAATGTAATAATTGTTGGCATTAACGTCACAGACTAGGTCAACCAACCTCAGATGCTGTATTATTTTAACAGTAAACAAGGTCTCACCATTTTTTCTTTATTATATTACCATCTTAAAAGGACATTTGGTGGCCTTACTGACAAGCTGATTGAGGGTCTTTTCCTCCTAAAAACAAAGATGAAAGTAATCGTGGCACTTAAATGAACTAGGGCTCTTACCGATTAAGATAAGCTTTTGTTGTCAGTGAGATGTACACGGGCTGATAGTGCCGTGCAGTTGGGATCCGTTCAGTCAGAACAGCCGAGATAGCAGCAGACAGAGCCTAAGCAAACAGAGTGATCGTAGATGGAGGACGAGGACTACTCATGAACCATGTAGTGACAGCAGGAGCTCTCGCATGTCTTCACGAGTGTGGAATTCACAGCACCGAACCGTCGCGAGGTGAACAATTGGAGAGGAAGAGTAAGGATAAATTGCAAGGATGAGCGTGCAGGGGCTGAACGTTGATAAGAACCCAGCCGCCATGCCTCTCTGGGAGTATAATTACATGGTAGAGGAGCCGTGTGAACTGTGGCTGGGTAAATCGGTTCCACCATGTAGCTCGCTGGACCTTGCGGCAGTGGGCAAGATGAGTGGCGATAAGTCAAAGTTATTGCGGTCAAATAGAAGTAGGGGGGAGGGGTGGGCTGTCTTTGTTCCTGTCCTGTTTCATGTGGCGACGCTGGAATTCCAAGATATGTGGTTAGTTTGGCGTGGCAGGAATAGCCCTAAATTGTTCGTTTCTTCAGTTTTTTTTTCTCCTCTTCATGCAAACAGGATTCTCCTTTTTTATAACAGCTGCCAAAGAAATATTTCTGACTGCAGTTGTAAACAATACTTCCTTCCCTTCATCCTTCTAGTTTGAGTATCGTAACAGACTTTTTCTTGTTCATGTCATAGGTATGTCATGTAGTGTGCTCAGGTGGAGCTGCAGAATTTTCCACTAGCGCATCAGTACCAAGATTCGGAACTAAGTTCACTCTGGAACGTGTACAGTACCGGTCAAACGTTTGTGTATCTTGTGTAACCGGTGGGTTAAATCGGACACAAAAGTCTTCATTGTAATGTATAATGTGATCCAATATGTCTCCTGTAGGTGCTGGTCAATGATTTCTTTCTGGTGGCTTGTCTGGAGGACTTCATCGAAAATGCTCGGCTCTTCATCTTTGAGACATTTTGTAGAATTCATCAGTGTATCAGCATAAAGTAAGCTGGACACGCACGCACGCACGCACGCACGCAGATAATCAAACCGGCAACCTTTTGTTCACAAGCCCAGTTCCCCCAACTGGTCCAAGTGATGATCAAGTGACATGAAGCACATAAAGTGATGAATGATGAGTTCTTGAATTAATTTACTTTATTAAACATACATTTTAAGCATTTGGTGGATGTTTGTATCCAAAGGAACTTACAATTATGACTTGAACACATTCTGAGCAGTTGAGGGTCAAGATCTTGCTCTGGGGCCCAACCTTGCTAGTGGTAACCTCATGATTACTGGTCCAGCATCTTAACCACTGAGTTTCTACTGTCCTCTTAATGAAGGTTCTATTTTGCTTTGTCACAATAGTGCGCTTTCTTTTTAAGCTGATGGTATTCCAGACACATTCCAAGTCGAAATCCAGTGATTTAATATCCTGGACTAATAATTTGAAGGTTGCTGGTTCAAGCCCGTTGACAGCTGCATTCTTAGCAACACATGTTCAATACACATTGGTTCGGTTCCCGCTTTATTAATTAATAAAAATGTTCCGGTAGTACAGAAGGCAGCAGGTCTCTAAATGTGTCCACAATGTGGGACTGCTTCCTGTTTCCTCCTCTCTGTTCTCCCACCACTCACAAGCTCTTTTTATTACCTAAAGGAAGTATGGCCAAAGACCCGCTGCCAGCACCTAAACCTCACTCACAAGTGTAGCCTAACACTCACGCGCGCGTGTATACACATGAAACCAGGCATCACAGACACATCAATTAATCTGTTTTAAAGCCATTTCAAAGGCTTCCTTAAATTTTTTTTCTCATTTGTTTTGTCAAGTCTGTGTACTGACTGCACAAGGAAAATGTGTGTGTCTGTGTGCGCGTGCGTGCGTGCATGCGCAAGTGAGAGTGAGACACGATTAACAATTTAAATAAGACTAATCTTGTCATATCAAGAAATTTTCATTATTCTTATAATCTTAAGAGACCAAACCCTGTTTCTATAATTTCTTAACTACATTTATTTGTGATACAAAAATGCTTTTCTCAGGATGTGATATGGGTCATAATACTGGGTTCACCACATTAAAAGTTTTCAATAAAATTGGAAACAGTTAGTCTTTGGTTATTTTCTTTCAAAAAATTTAATTAATCTTTCAAAACTAATAATTTTTGCTTATCATTTTTATCTAAATAATTGATTCCCTTTTATTTTGGAGGTAGCTACAGACTATGCACAATGATGCTTCACTTGTCCCGCTTGAAAAAGACTTAAATGCAATTTTTTAAACATATCCCATGCTATAAAAATAAACGAATATGATGTTTTGGCACCTGTGTCCTGGTAATTTGAGATTGTGATCAGAAGGTTGCTGGTAATTCCCCTACCTGGAAAATCTGTAAGTGACGTCAACCAGGTAAGGCGAGTCGTGCCATCAACCTCTGTTTTTTAAACTAATATTGATTTATCTTTTTCCAGTAACTGATTCAAATCGTGGCACTTGTGCAGCGAATTCTAACTTTCTTAGCTCTGTCTACAATTAGCGTGTATAATTGAGGTGACATGGTCAAATATTTTTGGTCATTCTTTAACATTGTAAATTCAAGGCTAGAAGTAGCACAGGTGGGTTGTGATCCGCATTATTCATTTTTCATCATTTTTATGACAATTGCCCATCTTTAAAACAACCCTTCTTATTTATCCAAGCATGGGCTCTGCACAACAGTGTCTTAGTTTATATTTTAATGGCCTACTTTGGATAACTGGGCTCCTGAATGAAACCCAGACACACCCAAGGACAACATTAAGCTCTATACAGAAAGAACTTGGAGAGTCCTGCATGGGCGTTGTGGATCTTCTTGTTTTGTCCTTATCACGCTGCCCACCATTCCACCGTGACCCATCATGCCAGCCTAATCTATCTTAATGCAATAACATATAAAAGGATGTTCAATTTAACTTCAACTGTGTCAAACCTGCGACTTGTTTTCCCCTAATTTTTAAAACTACCATCAGATGCCACCTCCATGGCAAAGGATTGTTCAGAAGGCCGAGCAGGAAAAAGCCTTTCCTGCCAATTAACCAATGCATCGTCATTACATCCTCCAGCCGATCACTGATTCAAAACATATGTCTAGATCAACTCTAAAACGGTTTACTGGAGGCATGTTAAGCTCGTTGTGTGATTCCTCGAACTTCTTTATTCAAACCCAACTCAGGATTTGTGTGGCAAGATAAACAGCAAAGTCTAGAAGGTCCAGAGAGTTTTTAACTTTCCCGCTCTGTTTTCCACCAACCTTACAAGATTTTATACTAGTGGTCTAAGTCCTGATCTTTGGGAAGAGGAAGTGATAAATGAAGGGGGTGCCACAATTGTGCCACACATGGTTTAGATAAAAATAATTATTTCTTGATGAGGGATGAATTTTTTTCTTATAATTAAAAAATTAACGTTCATTTCAGGTTGGGTTTTCTTATTTCCTCTGTGTTCAATTAAATAAGTTCAGCAAAAGGTACATTTCCCCACTGCTGCTACCAATTTGCCACTGTTGGGCCCCTGAGCAAAGTGTTAACCCATCCATTGCTTAAATGTATTTCTTTGCCTGTCTTTGTAATTCATTTTTTATATAAGTAAATAGCACTGTCACCTCACAGCAAGAAGGTCCTGGGTCTGATCCCCAAGTGAGATGGTCCGGCTTTTTTTCTGTGGAGTTTGCATCCTCTCACAAAGTCTTCAAGGGTTTACTTTAGGAGCTGCAGTCCCACAGTCCAAAACAAGTGAGGTGTATTGGAGATACAAAATTGTCCACTGCGTATGATATAACCTGGTGTTTAAGTAACCTTTTATGTTTAGGAATTATAGAAAAGCATGAAGTTAAAATGTGACAAACATTTTATGACAAGCTCTAATTGCCCCAAGTGTTAAGAGTATAAAAAGCATACAATTTGTTTACGTACATTACTTTTGTTTGTCACTTGCTAATTGTCAGTTCAGTGATAGTTTATGTGAGAATACTGTGCATAACCAATTAGATTGTGAGTTCAGAACTAAGTGCAATCAAATAAAGGTCAAAAGTTAAATGTAAAGAACTTTATTTTTTACATTTATAATTATCATATTGTCTCAGCTTTTTATACCAGTAAATCGTTTAGACGAATTGTTTCCAGAACACAACTGGAAGGTTTTGGTAACCCTTACAACATTGAGCCGACACAGATTTAAAGGCTGAATATTGATGGCGTTTAGTCATGCTCCTCTCTTTAGTCAGTCTTGTTCTGTGGACAGCTCACAAAGCTTTCCTAGTCTGGGTTGTGTGGCAGGTGTTTTATTGCCACTTTGCTCTATTTACACGGCTTTATTGCACTTTTTATGGTATATACACAGCAGTGGAGGTTTCCAGATGAAACACGCAACAGTTTAGATGCCCAGGTTTTTCCATTGGTGGAAAAGATTCTGTTAGAATGAGGGGGGGGGGGGGTTGGGCGGTTGTCATTGGTTTTGCTCTTGCCATTTTTTTGTTCTTTATTCATTGTGTTAGTGAAAGAATACAGCACAAAGAAGCAGCAGTGCTGAATGTTCTTAAGTAGTCTGTTTGAAGCATATGGATGTCGTTCATTTTTTTTCTTCCTCTGTGTGTGCAGCATGAAACACGTAACAAATTGATTGTGGCTTTGTCTAACAGCTTTTACATGATATACAAATTTGGGGTCGGGTGTTAATCTGCAATGTGGAGAACATTAACAGAAGTTTTTCTTCTCTGGATTTCTTTATACACTTTCTCCCTTATTCTTTTATTTTAATGTAGTCTTCTGCTGCTGGGGATCTTCGATTGCGTTACTGGAGGGTGTGCTAGCTTGCACATGAGGCTTGGGTTATGACTCACGAGACCTTTTCCTTAATTAAAGTTAAGACAAATTTGAAAATAAAGCAAAATTTATTATACTACTTTCTGGAATAGGTGGAAACTAAACAAAACAAAAGTTCCAGTGTCTTTTGCTTTTTAAAGTGAATATCAATTCATCTTAAATAAGTCAATGATCCAAATCAATCCCCAAGTGAATCAATCATGCCTCAGATTTTCACAGCCAATTGTGGCCAATTTTGTCTGTTTCGGGCATTGCCAATCATTCCCGCTACATCAGGGGTCACCAACGTGGTGCCCGCGGGCACCAGGTCGCCCGCGAGGACCTCATGAGTCGCCCGCGGGCCTGTTC
>JAOUQU010421020.1:0-10773 GCA_028566735.1 Ammoglanis amapaensis
AATCGGGGCTCGGAACGAATTAATTGTATTTGCGTTATTTCTTATGGAGAAATGTGTTTCGGATAGTGAACATTTCCCATAACGACCGACCTTTCGGAACGGATTGTGGTCGTTAACCGGGGTTCCACTGTATTTCAAAGTAAATCACTGTTACAACAACCCAACAGTCTGTCAGAAAGCAATGATTCATTATTGTTGCTACAACTATGACCTCTGCTGGCTGGTTAACGCAGCACCATTATTAGTAGAAATGTGACTATTAATTACGGTATTAAAGTTTACATACCAGATAGAACAATGTTCCCCACTAAATCTTTCCGCAGGTCGATGTCTGTCTGAAGCACGGACTTAAAAACGCATTCATGAACGCCATAAAAATCTTGACCGATCAGCTCTGGCTTAAACAGGATCTCAGGAGCTCTGTAAGAAATCAATAATAATAAAACAATCCAGCAAAAGCAGACGAGACAAGATATCACAAACGTAATCGAACCACGAAGTCGATTAATCCACATTAATTGCTAGTTAGATTCATAACGTGTTCGTTTCCATTAGTACGTCCATCATGCGTGTATATGATGGTTTACCTGAACCGCTCATGCGTCAGGGAGATGATCCGTCCGTCAGGTAGAGTGTATTGCACCTGTGAGCTGGCTCCTCCCCCTCCTTTAAGATCCACATCGTAATCCAGAGCGACAACACAGCACCTTTCTTTAACATCGCGTACGATCTCCATCTCGGCCGACGTCCTCATGCACACGCCCTGCTCCCGCAGCAGCTACGAACAGAGAGGAGTTATGATATAATACGCTCTTCATGCCCAGACCCTTCATGCCGGGGTACCTGTTGAAGGCGCAGGGTAACATCTGATCCAGCCAGATTAAATCGCTGAACAGCATGAGGCAAACTGTACCCATCATACACCGGTACACTGTGACTCACGCCATCACCAGAGTCAAAAACTACACCTGTACAGAGTGAAGGAGGAGAGACTGAGGTACTACAGGACCACAGTGGAGCCGTCGGGCACAAGGACGCAATGGCCGCTTAATAATAATGATAATTATACAACAGTCACACAGAAAGAAAAGTGCAAACAGATACACACACAGACAAACGAGGAAAAACTTTATAGCTAGATAAACTGGATGGATGTAGTGGAGGCGTGTGTGTGTGTGTGTGTGTGTACCTGTAGTTCTGCCGGTTGTGTACAGAGCGAGAACAGGTTGAAGTGCCGTGTAGGTCAGCGGAACATTAAAAGACTCGAACATGATCTGGACGGAACGTTGTTGGTTCTCTTTTACACTCGTCACTCCCGCTGTTAGCAGAACCGGATGCTCTTCAGAACACACTCGCAACTGATCAAACACGTGCTGCCAGATCTACACACACACACACAGATGTGCGCACAGACATGCACGTACACACACACAGACCATTGATTCTGGATTCCTCCGAACATCTCAAATGCTAATAAAAACTTACCATCTCCATCTGAACCCAGTTCCTCACGACGCCGTTCTTCATGGGCCACTGAAGCGCTAAAACCCCCCTCATGTGCTGAGCATCATGACCCACATACACACTGCGATCAAAACTACTGCTCATCACTTCCTGCAAAACAAACAAAAACTTATATTCAGCATTTATCATGTGAACGTTCAACTAGAATTATTTATTGAGGGGAGTTTTGAACATGCTTATTATTTACACAAGATTCTATAAATGATCCGGAATGAAACAAATGAAAAGCTTTACCTCGTATTTGGGAATCCCGATGGCCGTGGGGAAAATGGTGGTGGGAAGATCCTGATCAGCAAACCCAGCTTTTACTAAACCAGAACCCGTATCAAAGACCAGAGGGGTCTGAAAATCACTCATCTACAGAAACACAAAGTAAAAAAAAGCTTAAATTAACAATCATGCTTTTCACGCACCTCGTATGTAATCAAAACATCCTGCACACACCCAGTCGTGCCTGCAGAGCACCAGACCAGGGCTGCGTAGCTCAAATAAAACATCGTTTAAACTAGTCAAGTCGCTATTAGAATTATAGTAAAATATGATCAGCAAAATCAGAGTAACTGTGCTTTTTGGGAAGCGCAGCTCGGGTCGGAAGCCCTTTCGGAATTACGGGTCAGACCTGCTCCACCCAAGCGCCACTTCTTTCAAAGTGCAAGGAAACGGCTGACAAAGCGACAGATTTAACATTTAACCTGCATTGCAAAACGATTGCAGACTCTTAAATGTTCTAAACAAACATTCATTTGTTCAACTAAAAACAAGGCATCAAATCCAAACCTCTCTGGTGAAGATCTGGAGCTCATGATGGACTAGTGACCTGTAGGCACTTCTCATGGCCCAGTCGTCGTACTGAAGTGAAGGAACCTCGGGTCCCCTCTTCGGCTCTGGATTCTGCTCATCTTTTTTGTTTTCCTGCGATTTATTATTTGAGGTTGGACACTGAGGCGATGGAGTTCTGGAGACGTCGGCGCTTGTGTGTTCAAGCCTTTGATCTTCTGCTTCTGGTGAAGTTCTGGAGGTCTGTTTCGTGAAATAAATGCACCCAGCACTTCCTGATTGATTTAGCTCCGAACGATCAGTGCCGCTGTTGAGGTTGTTGTTGTTATTGTTTTGGTGCTGAAGTACATTCGATTTGCTAGGCGATGCTTTTTTACGTTCTTTTAGTTTCGGGTCTGGCGAGGTAGCCGAAGAATTCACCGAAACATCTGGAAGATCTTGATTTGCAGTTTCTTCAGCGGATCCGGTGAAGAGTTTGGGAATTAATTTTGGACCACCGGGATCAAAAGCTGGTTCTGATGCTTCCCGAGACGTCGGAACCGCTGTCTGTCCGTCACCAGTGTCCAGACATTCTGAAGTCCCGTCTCGTAAGTCACGAGCGTCCGGTTTTATTTCAAGATCTAGTGGTTTTGTAAGTTCTTCGACAGCAGAAAGATCTCCTACTTCAGATGCACTGCAGTGAGTTTTGCTTCCCTGAATCTCCAGGCTGTTCTGGTCCAAAAAATCTTCCATTGTAGAATTAACCTCAGATGATGTAGAACCTCTACAGTCCATGATCTGAATCGATCGGTCATCGTTGGTGGCGTTATTACTGGATTCCAGAATCTCTAAAGCCTCAGAATGAGAACGTTCACTGTAAAACGATTCGTCTGGAATGAAGGGTGGAGCTTCCTGGTTGGAACGTTCCTCCAGCATGGAAGGTGTTGAGCGTTTGCAGTTCCTCACAAGAGCCTCATCGTCTTCGAACCCCCTTAAAGCTGAAGAATTTCCCATGATGGAGATCGTCACGACTTTAGAATTCCTGCTCTCCAACCTCAAGTTTCTTTCCATCTCCTCCACCTCTTTCTTCTCACGTTCCAGTTCCGCGAGGAACTTCGTCCTGTCTTCCTTCACACCCTGGAATGATGACGAGGAGGAAGATGAAGAGGATTTCTCCTCAGATTTACAAGAACACGGTTTGTTGAGTTTAAGCTTCTCCTCGATCTGGTCCTCCAATGCTTGCAGGTCGTTCAGTTCCTTTAGAATCTCGGTTCTGTCAGAACCAGCAGTTCCCGGTTCAACATGGATCCGGTGTTCCGAGGATGATTGAGGTTCTGAAATCAAAAGTGCAGGTGACTGTGCGCAAGTCCGGGCAATAACAGGATATTGCTGAGAAGGAGAATCATGCTTGCCGGTAAAATCGAGGGATGCGAGATCTTCTAACCCGATCACGCCGGCATCGGAGAGATCACTGTACGACATCTGGAAGAGTCAAATCACAGATGTGAAGGACAGATGTACAGATCCATTGTCTGTCATTAAACCTACAATAAAATCACAAAAAATATCACCTGACTTAGCTGACTAACATTGTTCCATAAAGGCCACAACCTGTCTGGATGGTTCAAGTTCAGCAACGCATCCAAAATCTCCTCCTGCGCCAAAACGTTCTCCTCCTCCTGTACGAATCACAACCCACAACCGTGACCTCCTACAGCCAGAAATGATTTTAATTCCTTTATTAGTTTGGATCGTTTATAGTTCTAATCAACCTCCATCCATATCTACAAATAAAATGAAAGAATTAAGACTAATAAAACAAAACTGTAATGTCTAATCTGAGATTAAAAGTTGGTCTAATCTGTGTATGACGAGTGGTTTTGGGGTGTCGATGGTTTAGTCTCACGTGTAGGATTCCGGCTGCCCGGCTGAGCGTTTCCTCTACAGACCGGAGCTCTTGTTCCTCATTTAAATCCCACTCGCAGCGGTCGACGTCGTCCAGGACGCTGAAGACATGAAAAATCATTCACAACAGCAACATGAATCAGAATCGGACTTCTATTAAAGTGTGGAAAACAAACACGACGCAGAAAAACAAAGAAACCAAATAAAAAGATCCATCAGAGCCATGCTAAAGGAAATCCGTCTGAACACCAGGTCTCTCCCAAATAAAACACCGACCTGGAATAGAACCGTCGCCTTGGATACAAGAACAGAAGCTGCAGCATAGACGAGAATGAACTGCAGTTGAGCTCAAAACCCAAAAGATTTATTTGTTTATCTGAAACATTGCTTATAGTGCGTCCAGTTCAACCCAAACCCAAAAGTAAAATAAGATCACATGACCAGAAGTGATCATAAGATGAATATATGAGCGTTAAAATACGCAGAACAGCGTGAGTGTGAAGTAAATAAATTAAGGTTCGAGACACTCACCCGCCTGCCGAGGCGTTTAAATCGCGCAGGTCATAAGAGTCCCACAGCAGAGTGGGCGTGGTCTCGGTCTGCTCGGCTCCACCCCCCACATCAGTAATGGTGCTCGAGAGAACGTTCCTGATGGGACTCCACTCCAGATCCTGATCTTCACTAACGCTGAGATTTGGATCAACAACGCACCGATCCGTCTGCGTGAGCCGCTCGCAGCTCAGTGTCGCCCCCCGCTGGGCATGTGAGCTCGGAGAGATGATGACAGTGTAGCAGTTGTCCAGGTCCGCCACAGGGAGGCTCAGCCAGGGGTTTTTGGGTAGTGCCGTGGAGCGTTTGACTGTGATCTCCAGGTTCACGGAGTCCACGTTCGAGACGACGCGGATACTCGCTGTAGGTTCGCCAGCGACGCGAAATTTGGACACGCTAGCCGCGTTCTCCCCGGCGCCGCGCAGGTGGCGTGATTTTAACGTCCTGCAGCCATGGCCGCCCTGCTTCTCCTGTCCCGTTTCGAGATTTCCAGTCGCTGCTCCGTCAAATCCAGAATCGAAGGAGCTGGAGGACGGAGGTTTCTCCGGCGGAAGTAACGGAGGATTCGTTTTAATATCGTCTCGGTTTGTTAAATTGTTTCTGTTTACGCGTCGTGAGGAACTTCTCATGATGTCTGAAGCGACCACATTCTGCTCCAGAAGGCTGGAATTTTTACTTTTTAGGTGCTCATACTGCCACCTGAGTACCAGCTGAAGGTCACGGAAGGAAGCCGAACCAGGAGATGTCAACAGCCTTTGTAAACTTGTACACCTCACCCCCAAAAAAAGATCAAATAAAAGTGAACATTCATTTAATTCCTGAAAAAGGGAGGTTACAAACCCCCCCCCCCCACACACACACACACACACCCCACACACAGCAGTCATCGACTCAACTAACCACGCAGATGTGAATTCACGTACCTGTGTGCGAGCCGCTTTCCTGCGCTCTCCAGATGTGAATCGGACACGACGTTCGACAGCTGTGCTAACTGTGTTAGCTGCTCAGGATGAGGAGGACGATGAACTGTGAGGAACGCTTCTATGGCGACGAGAACGTCGTCGTGATGATGCGAGAGACTCGTGTCGAGTTCGTTACAGCAGGAACTCCACAGCAGGTCCTGTAGGAAACGCTCGCTCACCGCCATGTCGAACCAATTTTGTATCTGCGCACACACACGAACACACACACACGAACACACACACGAACACAGCATTAGAAACTAATTGTTCTAACAACTGAAATAGGTGACGAAATTTGAAAGATTTCCATTTTGCCCCGTTTGCATGTTTTAAATTAGCTAGTTATAATATATATTAACATACAGTATTATAATTTCATGAATAAATAAAGGACGTTTACCCGGCGATAGCACTGATGGAACGTCCAGATGTTGTTCACGTTTCTGTTTTGAAACTCTACAGCTGATCTCAACCTCTCCATCCTATTCTCAAGATCTTGAATCCAGTCTCGTCTCTGTGGCAGGGCTGCGGCCTTGGAGTCGGCCTGTAAAACAGCTTCAGCACGACGTCTCAACATCTACAGAGCGCGGGCACACACACACACACAAAATCACGGACTAAACAAACAAAAATGAAAAAACAGCTTCTTAAATCTGTACGATCAGCATTTACGTCCCCAATATTTGGCAGACGCTCCCCTCCAGAGCGATTTACTGACGCGCTTCCACACGAATAATATCACTACAGTACCGATGAAGTAGAAATCAGAAAAACCTTTATGTCATCATTTTTTTGGTATGTTAGCCGATGTAAGTTAAGCCGACGTTACCAGGGCGTGTGGTCGAACAGACGTGTTGAATTCATGTCGTAGTGTTTCAATCCTGCTGCCGTCTCTCAGCACTTCAGGTGTGTAGGACTGTAATTTCTCTAACATGACCTCCATCTCACATACCACCTGACACACACACACAGATTAGTTTAGCGTTGAATCATTGGAAGTCAATAGCAATTCATGCATGTTTTTATAAAGAATCTATTTAGATTTTCTTCAAATGCCTCTAATGTTGTGCACTTTCGGGACATTCGTAAAATGCTCACAATATTGATCATTCGAGGACAATTCGGTATCTCTAGAACATCATTAGCAGTAAAATGGAAGCAGTATTGTACAGTATTGTGTGTGAGAGACTCGAGCCGGTCACCACCTGTTGTGCGTCTCTCTGCTGCTGGAGGATGTTCAGCTGGAGATGAGCGCTTGAGAAAGTTCGTCTCCACAGCAGCTCCACCTTCTCCACGGCCGACCGGATCCTACACAGAGAGAGAAATGAACGTCGTTAATCACACACACACACGCGCACGCACACGGTCCCTCAAGTGTGTGTGTGTTGGATATAATAAAGATAATTAGCATATCAATACATCCTGTGTGGGCAGGAAATAAACTGTGTGTGTGTGTGTGTGTGTGTACCTCTCGTAGTTGTGCAGCATTTCCATTGCAGTGTGGTTGAAGAGAACCGTTCCCGCCATGGCCCAGTAACACGGATCCGTTTCAGGATGACGGAGCTTTTCCAGCATATTCTCACAGTTCCTTAATAACACGTCTAACCCGAGCTCACTGCGTACACACACACAGATACAAGTACACAGAGAATAAACCAGAAAACACAAGTGTATAGTTGGGAGAGGAAGTGTGTGTGTGTGAGAGAGAGAGAGGCTGCTTACCTGCGCAGTTGCTGCAGTCGCACCTGATTGGAGGAGCAGAAATGAGCCAGAGCTTCATAATTGGCAGGGACTAAGAGTTTTGAAAAATCCTGCAGAGCGCCGATACATTCCGGTAATTTCCTCACCACGCCGACAAAGTCCTGCGCAAAACTGTCCATCTCCTGTAAACAAAAAGTTTTGCTTAAAAGTTGCTGCGGCCAAAATCACGGTTAGATAATAAATTTATAGTCTTATTATAGTCCATAGTGGGTTCTGACTAGTTCCTATTTTAGGGAGTTCATATAGTTTTTATTTTATTTTCTCCTACAGTGGAACTGGACAGAACACAGGATGCAGAGTGAATGTGGACGTACTAAACATTCTACTGACAAGAAACGACAGCAGAGCCTTTCAGTTGGTAATGAGGATGAGCACACGGTTCTACAAGTGTGTGTGAGTGCGTGTGAGTGTGTGTGTGCGTGCGCTGATCATATTTATTATCCTGGAGGCTGAAGAGAAGATGAAAGCTGCATGACGCACATTCATTCGGATTCATCATCATGCAGAACGCATGTGATCAGCTCGTGATTTGTGATCGAGTCGTCGTCCTCACCAGAGACATGAACAGACATCTACCCCCCTTACACACACACACACACACACACCTCGTGACTTTGCTACAACCTGAAACACGACGTGGTTGCATTCACCTTGACCAATGTGACCCAGTTCTCGTGGCTGTAGATGAAATATCCCCCCAGATGTGTGGGCAGCTGGCTACGGTCCACGTACTTGCACAGTTCGAAAACGTCTTTTAGAAACACACACTGAAACACACAAACACACAACTACATTCAGGCTACCCACAATGCTTGACATATAAGGGGTGATACATTTTTAACTGCAATTTTAAGACCTCTTTACCATTGTACAGTTCTCACACAGCTTTCATTTTAAACGCACCGTGAGTGTTATGGTCTCTTATCACCACTAGATGGGAGTGTTTCATTTGAGCTAAAAACAGCCCAGACCTCGGATTGATTTACAACCATGAGTGTTTTATTTAAAATTCATTCATTCATTCATTCATTGAGCCCCTGCTGATCTGTGAAAGTCTTCTAGATGATGGGACAGCGGTGAACAAAAGACTGAGAAGTCCCTGGCTAACAGTCCACCGAATACCAAACCCTTATGTTAGCATTAGCAACGATCCAGTTTTCGGTTTAAACTACATAAAACGGAACTGAAATCCACGAACCTTAAAGCGTGTGGGCGAGGAGCGCTTGGACGGACTCGACAGCTTGTGCAGCGACTTCTGAGCGTCTCGTTTCTTCGGCTGGACCACATAGAACGAGTGCACACTCCTTTTATGGAGCTGCAAATAAAAGATAACATCATTATTTAAAATAAAATTCAACTATAATCAGCATCAGCATAATTGATATTCTGGGTAATATCAGGCCAACAGGTTTTCTCAATTTGGATTAAAGAACTCTAATGTGATTCTAATGAGGGCGGCACGGTGACACAGTCGCCTCACAGCAAGAAGTCCCGGGTTCGAATCCCTTGGGGTCGGGCTGGGGACTTTCTGTGCGGAGTTTGCATGTTTTCCCCGTGTCAGCATGGGTTTCCTCAGAGTACCCTCCCACAGTCCAAAAACATGCACTAGGTTGATTGGAAATGTGAAATTGTCCAGTAGTCTCACAAGATCCCACCACTTACTGGTGGTTGTCAACAGGAAGGGCATCCTGCTCCAAACATTAACGTCCGACCCCAGGAACTGGGAAAACGGACGATAAACAAATAGATAGAGAGAAAGAGGTGTAAAGACTCACCAGATAATCTTGTATGGAGGCGATACTGACTGACGATTTCCTCCACTGTCTCTGATAAACCAGATCCGAGTCCAATCCGTACACATGAGCTAAAGACAGAGCTTCTCCATATTCCTCATTATCAATCTATACACAAACACACACACACACACACACACACACACACACACACATTAATATCTGTACCCATATTTGGTCCACATAATCAATCATCATCTTAATCCCACCATCACGCCCTTGAAAAGAACATAAAGATTACGCATCCACACCACACTACCAAAAGTATGTAGACGCCTTCGTGATCTCCGCCCGACCGTGACACCCCCCTGACCTACCTTTCTCTGATACAGCTCCTCGGGTGTGGTGGATCTCAGGCTGAGCAGTCGGTAGTTTTTCAGGACGGTCCGCGGCCGTTTCCTCGGGGGGGCGAAGCGCTCCATCTCGGTCACGTAGTAAAGGCCTCGCTTGACGTATCCAAAGTAACGAGCCTTAGCTGACGACTCTTCGTCGGAATCGGAGTCGTCCTCGGGGTCATCGTCCTCGGCCGAGGCGCCGCTCTCCTGACGCGAACGTTTTGGAGCCAGCTTGATCTCGCACTAGATACCGGAAAAAGAAAGATAAGGATGAGATGCAAATCAAAATTCATGTCTTGAACATTCCATACTAAGGGTAGCAGACAGGGAGTTCGAAGAGCGCCATCTAGAGCTCAGGGCGTCGAAAAAAATGAAAATGGATGCTCTCTTAAAGACAATTTTGTAAACCCAAATCAGACCATATGAGTGATCGATTAGTAGTAGTAACAATAATGGCGCTGATATTAATAATATCAATATTACCCCCCCCATACACACACGCATACAAACACCTTCAAACCCAGGTAGTGTGCTTGCATAAATGACTGCCGCACCCCCTAATTGTACATGTAAATTCAAATCTCACCCCCATCCCATTTACAGCTTCCAGACAAACCGTTCAGCAAAACATACTGCTGAAATAAAAACACACACTCACAAAGACAAACACACACTCCCCGTTTTCCCCTCCAGCTCTGCCAGTCTGTACCACTCGTACCCGAACACGCTGGCCATAAAAGAACAACCTGAACAGATATGAAGAGGCTTTATGATGATGGCCCGCAGATAAATGGCGGATATCAGAGCCACATCGTTTCCTTTATGAGAGACGTGATAAAAAAACAAGCTGCTGGAGGACAGGAGTCACTTTAATCGCGCACACGCTCGGCTCTCATTCCATTCTCAAGCCGCCGTTCAACAAACTACTCTCTCCTCCCTCCTCACGCCCAGCAGATTTTAATAAAGGACATATTTTCCATATGTGGCTCGATACTGAAGCGTAAAGAACTGCTTTTTTAAAGGGTATGCTGGACTCGTATACATCAAATTATAAACCAACCCTTTAAATGAATGAATGAGTTCTGTAATTTTTTTTACCCAACAGGGATAGAATCAAATCAAATCAAAGTTTATTTGTCACATACATAGTTATACACAGTACAACCGGCAGTGAAATGCTTTATACCC
>JAOUQU010421030.1:0-10772 GCA_028566735.1 Ammoglanis amapaensis
TAAGGGTGTGCATTACCGCCACCTACTGGTATGGAGTGTCACGTCTTCCTTTGTGACGCCGTTCAAATTAAAAGTCTTTCCTGCGACTAATCGACCAATGGAATTTGTCCGACTAGTAATTTTTTCGGTAGACCAACGAATAATCGATTAATTGCGGTCAGCCATAAAAGCAACACACTTCCATGTATCCTAACTATAGATAGACTAACTATATTTTTAAATTAGTATAACTGTCTTACATAACAATGCCATCTTATTTTATTTAAATGCATTAATTTGTCTAATCAACATGCGACCCCGGTCATGAAAGTATAATACATTAGATGGGTCAGATGGGTCGCTATGATCTCCTGACTATTGATCTATTCTTTCTACATATCAGGAGGTTCTTTGTGTTTTTATATAAATATATAAATATACAGCCTTTCAGCATCGCAAGCTTTAAATTAGATTTGCTCACTTGATGTGAAATATCACTACAGCAAATATAGTAAAGCACCTACATTTAATAGCATCCATTATTCCGTAAAGGAAAAAAATGTGAGATTTTATTTCACTTCTTTAACCCTGAAGGCCAAACAAACAAACTCTTACATGGATGTACCATTGATTTCACATTCAGCCGTCCAGATTTAAAGGGACTAGTCTTCTGCTCATGAATGTTTAAACCTCTGTGCAACTCTTAGTCTCCGAAAAAGCTTTTATGTTTGTAAACTGGTGAGATTTTTCACTCAACGCGATCCCGGTTCTTCTTCCATCTTCATATTCCTGCGACATGTGAAGTAAATATAACAAGTTTGACTGACGCCTGTTTGGATTTGTGGTGTGAACTAGTGTTTATAATGTAGCATAGCATTCTGAAATCAGCATCATAGAAAGAGAGTTTGGATACACACATGTACATACACACCAGGCCATAAAATGAAAACAAACGTGAACAACAAATGTGCTGAATTCGTGAAAAGAGAAGTTCCATTATTTTGCTTTTATCGTTATTTAAAATCTTCAATGCTTTATGTTTTTTTTTCTTTTACTTTGACTCTGAGTAAAAGAAACCTTGTCAACCTTGAAGAAATAAAAAAACAGTTTAGAGAAGGCTGGTCCTTAGCACATTCATGTCTACTCGGCCTGTTATATGCATGAGAAATTGATTACAGAAGTAGCATGGTCACTGTTCGATCCTGACGGTCCTGCCGAAATGTCAACTCACTGATGTACAGTGATGCTCAGATATTAAAAGAAGGAACGCTCAAAGGCTTTCATTTGGGACTCCTGAGCTCCCACTGAGCACTAGAAGAGAGGACTGTTTGTTTCTGTGTTTTTTTCCCCTCTTTTTTTCATCACCAGTGCTTGGATCACACATACAGAGCTTATCTGTACAGGACACCAGACCTGCTCGATCAGAGCATTGAAAATTTACAATCGTTGCAGCTGCATCACGTTCAGCTTTAAAGTGGAAATCACTAAATTGCGAGGTGGCTTTAAGAAAAAGATGAATGATAATGAAGTTTTTAGGATATCTCTGAATTCAAATGGGAGAACAAGTGTTTGCCCCTAGGGTAGAAAGTTTTCTCTGAGAGATACGGATTTTTGAAGTGTTCCCGTGTAGGGAGAAATGCTTAATGATTAAGTTTAATACTGAACAAAGAAATTAAACGAAAAGATTTATTTGGTGCTTTGCTTCAGTACAGTCAACTTTCAGAGGGGCTCTGAAATGTGATGTCATAGTACCTAAGGTACTGGACTAGAGATTAGAAGGTCGCCCCACAGATATATACCTAGTGACACCTACAGTAGTTCCCCTGAGTGCACAGTAATAACTTAGTGGTTATAGTATTGGGCTAAAGATCAGAAGGTTGCCGGTTCAAGCCCCACTCCCACCAAGTTGCCGCTGTTGGGCCCATGAATTGCTCAATATGTTGTTCCTTTGTAATTGTGAGTTGCTTTGGATAAAGTCGTCTGCTAAATAATGTAAATATATACTTATAGACAGGCAACAAATTGAAGGACCCATTGTAACCTCTAGCAGGTGACACTATGTTAAACTGTTCAGTCACGTAACAAATCAGACAGCTTCAATCACAATAGAACTGCTTCATTATATTTAACAGGTGGAGTCAGAAGAGCGTTGTAGTGATTTGTCTACCAGAACAATTAAGCCCAGATCATTCAAGTATTGAGGTGTGTATCATTCTCTTGTGTTGAAACACTGGATCATAATAAGTCATCCTTCTTTTTTACACAATACACATAATATCCTTTTAATAGATTTTCCCTCTGCCGTACTAATTGAAGATCATGAGCCTGTTCAACAATGACATGCGCATTACGATATATGAATCTGGATAAATCTGAAATAAAAGCATTTTCACCAGTGCTTTCCATATTGCCCCCTATACTTTAAAAACACTTACTAAGTATTGGGGACTATGCACAGCTTTGGTGAAAGCCTGGCAGTCTAATAGGATTGCACTGTTATTTCCTCAAGTGACTTTTAAAAAGCATAGCAATGCTGATCTCTGCCCCATGTAATCCAGTGTGAATGAACATGTAAATTTAGCCAAGTATTAACAGAAAAAGTCTAATCCATCCTCTTATAGCATCAAGACTAGCATGTGAAAATTCAAAAGCGTGACTGAGGTAAAAGACAAACAGATTTCGGGAGAGAAGAGCCGTCACGTTGACGGACTGTGGCCTGTGTTGAGGGTATCGATAGACTCCATATGTGAACGGGCCTGGCTTCCTACAGTAAATTACATTAGCCTGAGTGCAACTAGAGCCAACCAGGAGCCAGCATGTTACAAGGCTTTGAGACAGCTAGTGTGTGATGAAGGGCCTATGTGTGGGAGAACGGGATGTTAGGATTGGTTACACTGTTTGTTTAAGGACAATGTGAGAAGCAGCTGCATATCTCACCTGCCCTATGCCATACATCACCGTCCGTCAGAGCTGGCAGCAAACATCAATCCCTGGCATGTGCCAACTGAAACCGGCGAAAAAACTGTATTTGTCTGCACTTTAGTCGAGGGAGGTTTATTTGTGTAGCATCTTTCGTACACAGTGGCGATCTAACGTGCTTTGTGTTGGAAAAAGCATCAAAAAGCATTCAAACATTTAAAAGTATAAGATCTAGAAACTCACAAAGATTTGTTTCAAACAATGTTAAACATAAAAGCTTTAAATGTTTAAACCAAAAACCCCAAGAAAATAAAATATTTAGTAAAAGTATAAGCACAATTTAGAGGGTTTTTGTATTTAACATTTCTATATTTAAAGAAAGTCTGATATCTTCTGGCAGTTTGTTCCAGTTCTGTGCAACAGGGGTTTGGACTCCGGTCTTGACAACGTGACCTGAGGATCTAACAGGGATCCAGGGATCTAACCTTCCCAGGTTTTTTAAAAATTATGATTCCAAGTCAAACCCGGACCAAACCAATGCCGAAGCCCAGCATCAACCAAGACTGATTTCGGAATCTTATTGTTAACGCTATACGTAAACACAGAAACTGAAAAGACCAAGACTTTAGATTTACTGGCCTGGTATCTTGACAGCCAAGAAATCTCGCTCTGGTCGTCTGTGTTTCTTTTATATTTGCGCAATATACAGACAATGTACAATGTATGACGGATTCTAAGACTTCTGTGTGGAACTGGATCCACAGATCCTGTAATAGGGCCAAATTCTTCATTTTCCACAGAATGTACTTCCTCTGTGGGGTCTCTTTGGGGATTGATTTGTTGTCGGTTTTCAACTCCAGGTGTAGCAAAGTGGTACATATTTGAAGCCGTGCTGACAAATATGAGTAAAATAAAAGTGTGAAAACATTATTGTTGTGTATAAAAGTAAAAGGAACAGGACCTGGTTAGATTTACAGGGATGTTTGTTATTGGAATATGGATTGATGTTTAATGATAGTAAGAATATTCTTTATATAAAGTCACGAAGACCCTTATTGTTTGTATTTGTGATGTTTAAAATTTAGAATATTATTTTCACTGCAGTGCTTTTTACACACATAAAAATTATTCCTCCGCATTTAACCCAATCCGTGTAGTGAAACACACATTTACACACAACAGTGAACACACAATTAGTGAGCACTAGTGCACGGCTGCCCCATGTGCCTCATATGTATCATACACCAAACTAATGGCTTGACCGTATTGTTTAATTAGGGTCTTTGGTGACTCCCAGCAATTATTTTAATTGTTGTAAAACATTCATATTTTTTTGTAAAATGGAAAAAGTTATTTTGGCGCTATGTATTTAAGATTATTCTGGTAGGCAGGGTCAAAGCAAGGTGTACGTATTTACACACTTTCATATTCACATGGCTGGTAACAGGATTATTTAGCGACAAACAAGAATGAGTGGAATTCCCTAACTCCATGTATTTGCTGATTGCCCTCTTAAAAAAAGATTCAGTACAGTATTAAACACTCCCCGGTGGTTAGCTTCCAGAAACCCCTCAGGTTCAAGAAGAAACCTCTGTGTTACACTAGATAAAGCCTGACTCTGCAGAGCATCTGGCAACCACTGGATCAGAGTCGAGGTTGCCAAGAGGGTTTCTTTATTTTAAAACCAAAGTTTCTATTGGAATCCACATTGTGCCAGTATGGATTTTGACTTTCAGGGCTAGACAGCAGTAATCAGTGAGTTTACCAGACAGCTTTAATATTCCAGGAGGTGGGTGAGTAAATGGGTGACTTTGTCATGCCCTATAATGGACAGGCACCCTGTCCTGGGTGCACCACTGCTACTTTCACTAGACTGAAAGAAACTGAGGTCTACAAGCTACTTTTATGTGGTTTACTGATTTGCAAACGATTATTAATTGAACAAATCAAAGCCAACACTGCACTCTAGTGGTGAAATGAAGTTCAGTTACCCCCGTAATAAAGTCCCTATAACGCAAGATTATGTTATTTTCCGTGATTTTAGTACTAGTTGACTAATCCACTATTACGCTGATTTAGATTAAATGCGTAAATAATAGCTGGTTATTAATTTTTAGAAACATTTGGTGTTTAGTTTTTGAAATCTAAACTGTTTAGAAACATAGATAAGTAAATTGCGTAAACGGACGAGTGAATTACAAATCCTGGAACATTTTAATAACTAAAATAAAATGTATATACGTTTAATATATTAGGTCATATGTTACGTGAATATTTTATGTCGTAGAAATGTAGACAAATAAAACCACGAAATAAAACGTCTCATGACTTTTGTTTTGAAGGCATCTTGTGTCGAGTAGCGGCTACGTATCATTTGCCGTCTTTCTGTCTACACTGGCGCACTACAATGCCAGTTCTAAAATACAGTTCTAGTGTACTTCAAAATCGAATTTTAGCTATTTGGATTTTGGCCCATGTTGCTGCCTTGATATCGCACTTGTATCTGTCTCTCTCTAAGCCATGGCTGCCAAGCGAGCATTAGTGATTTTATCGAAGGGAGCGGAGGAGATGGAGACGGTTATACCGGTGGATGTGATGCGAAGAGCCGGGGTTTGTAACTCAATATGGTGGTTTAGCTTGTTAGCTTGCAGTGTCATTAGCAGGAGTTGCTAACCTAACAATTCCTGCAGGTCATAATTAAAACATTAACTTTAGTACAGTATCCACTTAATTATAACAAACCCTTTGTGTCGCATATATGAACATGTACAGTAAAATGTACAGTAAACTTTCATGCTGCTTTTTATTCATACAGACTTTCACATGAGTATCAGATTCTCTCTAAATGTCAAAGAGTTACAAAGTGCTGCCAAAAAGACACACACACACACACACACACACACACACACACACACACACACACACACCGGTTGGACTGTATCAGAATACAGTTTAATACCTGTTATTATGACATGGCAGGCTTGAATTGAGCTATGTTCACTATTTAGAATACTCTTTTCACCATTGTGTTTTCTACACAAGAGTTATTCCACACTAGGGGGCAGCAGTGAGAACACATGTCTGCAGTGGGCAGCCCTAGTCATGCTGCCCCTTGAGCAGTTAAGGGTTCAGGGTTCGGTCACTTCACTGGTGACCTTTTAACTCTCAGAATTGAACCGGCAACCTTCCGATCAGAAGTCCAGTTCTTTAACCACCAGGCCACGGTTGCTCTTAGAGCTTTAGTAAAAAGCAGATATTGTTGTACTTTATTCTATTTAAAGCTCTTTTATTTTATTTATTTATTGCTGTGGTCTGTGAAAGGTTGTTGTAGATTTAGCTAATTGATATTGAACATCGAGAGCTTTTAAATCTTAGATCACAAACAAAACATCGTAAACATCAAGGCAGGGAGAGGATACTTTAACTACCAGCATGTGCACGTCATCATTTTGATGGCTATAGTGCTTCCCCTTGTGGTCTGCTCAGTTGCTCATTGCAGTCTCTTTGTGTTTGGGAGGTTGACGGCGTTCACCTTGACACAGGCTCTGCATCTCAACAGTGTCAATTTGATGCAGAAGTATCTGATATATGATCTATGCTGCATCGGCCTTAACTATGCTTATAACCTTGATTGTTACAACAGTTAGCGAGTATAAAATGGCAGGTAATAATGCCCGGTGTTATTTCCAGAATTAAAACAGTAACAAATAAATTCTGAAATGCTTTAATCAGCTCCTTATAACTCTGCTTAAGATTTTCTGTGTAACAGATTGCAGTTACTGTTGCTGGACTATCAGGCAAAGAGCCAGTTCAGTGCAGTCGTGACGTCCTCATCTGTCCAGATTCAAGCCTTGATGAGGCTACCAAAAAGGTCAGTTTTTCAGAAAGTTAAATATGTTATTTTAATTGTAACTGGAGGATGGGGGTCCATATGGGTTTCCTCCTGAAGATCCGGTTTCCCAAGATAATGTAGGACATGATGTCGGGAATTTTGGAGATGAGAAACGGTTTGTGTGTCTGTCCAGTGATGAATTGCCTTGTGAACCGAAAATGAAGTTTTGTCTCCCCCTGCTGGACTTTCACTGACTTTTCAGTTGAATGTACAGGAGTTGTTATTATAACTGACACAATGTTTTGTCTTGTGTGAATAATATCATAGCAATTATATTGTTTTAGGGTCCATATGATGTCGTAATGCTACCTGGAGGAGCTCTTGGTGCGCAGAACCTGTCTGAAGTAAGAATTCATTTTATTATTTATTATTATTAGTTACATGTTTTTAGCGATGCTCACAACAGACACATTGTGTATTTATCACAAACGATTCTTCAGTTCACATGTACACACAAGTTAAGGACTTTCTTTGGAAAATTAAACAATTACCTGCTTTTTATTGATTGTAAGAGGAAACTCACACATTCACAAGGAGAACATGCAAACTCAAATCCAGGACTTTCACCTTGGTGAGGTGAGAAATGACTAGATCCTGTTATTTAAATACCCCGATATCTCTTAGAACCTTAAATGTGTTTCTGGAAGGGTCCAGGGTTTGTGGAAAACTAAACAAATAATGAAAACTAATAAAAGCAGCTTTAGTACTGACATTTAAATCTGAGTATTCTGAGAGTACTTTGTGATGTTCTCTAAATTCTGCTGTCAGTTCTTTAGTATGTTCACTATAAATTATTCATTAAGCATTTTAATGTAAATTAATCGTTTTAAAGACTACATAAAATTTGAGTCTGTGGCTGAGGTTCAACAAGAAGACTGTTACAATCTTAAAAAACATTGCCATAGTCCATGATTTATTTTGTGCCGTGTATTTTATTAGTATTTGTTTAGAAATCTGGACTGTGTACAAAACGCACACACAGAGATTACTACAAACATACTCTGAGGTATTTCATTGGTGTTTTTTGTGTATGTGTTGTTGTTTTTTTAGTCTCCCGCTGTGAAGGAGGTGTTGAAGGAGCAGGAGGGCAGGAAGGGTTTGATCGCTGCCATCTGTGCAGGTACTGTTTATTCTTTTCCTGAAAAAAATGTGCTAGATATATCGTATACATTGTACATGATGTGTGTCGAGCAAAGATGTGCTGGGTCTGCACATTGTATACTTATTATTTATAAAACCGGGCCAGACTGGTTTAGATGAATCTGCTTCATTAAATACTCGAGTTGAATCTGGTTTTACCTGAATGATTTCTATATTAGTACATGCATGGAAGAACTGAATGTCTGACTCTACTTAAGATGCATCTATATACAGCAGCTGTAAATACTCGGCCTGCAGCCCTTTTAGTTTACCAATAATGCGATCTGATGCATTGTTTCACATTTTTAAAACATAAGCATTAGTTTTTTATTAATTTTAGACAAATTGGTTTATTTTGTGTTGTTAAGGGAAGGTGAAATGTATTTGTGATTTACCCTATAATTCTAAACAATACATGTCCATATATACCTTTAGAACTAGATAAATGTTTGTGTTAAATTTTTATTAAAATGTCTAATGGAAAGTTTGAGGTAGTTTTTCGAAAGTTTTAGATAGTTCAAGTGATCTCTTTTGGCCCCACATTGTCACTCGTACATAGATGCATAAATAAAAAATACACACCCATGCAATCACACTCACATTTTCCTCAGGAAATATACACATCTGTGTATATATTTTAATTAGATAATTTATGTACCATGAATAATTTGCATCATCTGCAATTCATATATTGTAATCAATTATTCTTTACTTATTCTTGCTGTGTGTTACTAGACTAGTAAGGTGTAATTTATTTTTGATATTAGCTTTGTCAACACAAGTGTTTAAGCTTTTTTGTGCTATTTTTAATCACTTTAAAACAACTGTGCTTCCAAACACTCATTACCCAGCCTAAAGCGGCGAATGTAAAACGTTTAACATTTAAAAGTACATTCATAAGTTATGTCGATGGCATCGAAAGGACGTCGTGAACGAGGCCAATGTGCTCAAGCATCAGTGCAGGCTGTAAAACGGTGTCCTAGAAAATGTTTCAGGTTCCCACAGGATTCTTTAATGAAGCAGCCGTCGGCGTTCCTTCACCCGGTCGAGCTTATTTTAAAGCAAGTGTTCGTAGGAGTTTTGTATTGAACCGTCCGAGAAACGGGCCGAAACTGCTCAGCTGTGAAGGTCACGCGCTAAATTGTCACATGTCGACCTCACCTTCTCATGGACCATTCGATTCTGCTTGATACAAATCTAAATCATCCTGTCACCTGTGGCTCATGTATACAGATGATGATGCACTTTACCCATAATGGGACAATACTGGGTTCACAATATGTTTTAACAACTTTTAACACTTACCAAATAAATACAGTCAAATTCTTTATTTGTGATTTATATTTTTTTATTTAAACAATGAATACCCTTTATTTCTGGGGTAGGTGAACACTAATTCAAACGTGCCTGTTCCAGATTTTGTGTTAAAAAAAGGCACATATAGTCCCTCTGCTGTTTAAGGTGAATATCATTTCACCAATTTAAGAGCCATACACTGTTATATTAGCTGATATAGTTGGTAAGTGAATAATCTGAAATATCTGAAATAATTAGGATAAAGCCCCAACTATAAGAAGTCTTGCAAGTCAATCAATCATAAATTGTGAAACAAGTCAATTGATTCTTTGTGTATCAATACATTCCTAGTCACTAATGTATAGTGTTTTAAATAGTCTGAAAGAGAAAGTGTAACCGCAAGGCTGCAACAAATCTGTTTCCTGTGTTGTGGATGAGCTCAGTTTGGCATCAGTTTACTTGCAGCACAAATCTGAAAACGGAGCTTTTCTAAATGTTGAATGTGCTCTTGATAGAACTATTGATTTTTTTTTCATACTCTCATTTTCCGTATGCCTCAAAGGTGACCTGTCTCTGCACATTCTGAATAATTTATTTGCAAGGTTTATCATCAATGTTATACAGTAATCTCTGAAATTATCAATATGCTAGTGAATCTAATGGATTTAATTAAATTGCATTCTTTTTTGGGGTTGTAGGGCCCACTGCACTCTTGGCTCATGGTATTGCCTATGGTAGCACAGTCACAACTCACCCTGGTGCCAAGGACAAGATGATGAATGGAGGTAATTCATGGGTTTTCTTGAATTATTGTTGATGTTAAAGTGCTGAATGTGTAAGTTAATTTGGCAGTATAAACTAATAGGTGGATGTTTGTCCTTTGAATGATAGATGCACAGTTACAGGGGTGATATTGAGCCTAACATGACCTTAATGCTACCTGCAAACAAATGAAAATTGTTTAACAGAATTAACATGGGGTCATGTGTGTTTCTAGTAGTAAGCTGGGGGATCTTGCTCGAACATTTGGACATATAACCAACTATATGCGTGTCATAGCAATGGAATTAAACATTCATGATTATCTTATGTGCATAATATAATACATTTATGTTTTTATTTTTCAGGTCACTACAAATATTCAGAGGCTCGTGTTCAGAAGGATGGTCATCTGATCACTAGCCGAGGTCCCGGCACCAGCTTTGAATTCGCTTTAGCCATAGTGGAGGAGCTGATGGGTGCTGACGTGGCTGCCCAGGTCAAAGCGCCCCTGATCCTGAAAGATTAATTCTAAAGCTTATGAATAACTCTTCTTATACAATACAGCTATAAAATGGAGCAACAGAACACACTCGTAAACAGGCCAATCAGATTCCTCTTCGCTGTATTCATTTCTCAATGTAATGCACCTTGCAAATAAAATTGTAATTTTGGAACTCGTTGTTTTAAGCACTATATGTTGTTTGTTGTATATGATGATGATTTTTACCCTCCAGTCGAAATCGACCCTGGGTCACTCTGTGGATCGTTACCGATCCCAGAGTAT
>JAOUQU010421059.1:0-10769 GCA_028566735.1 Ammoglanis amapaensis
TATATATAAAGACTGTATATATGTGTATAGACTGTATATATATATATATGAAAGCCGTATATATGTGTATAGTGACTTACAACTAAAATCAAAGTGACTTACAATTACAATGGAACGCTCAAGGGCCCAACAGTAGAATTTGGTGATAGTAGGGCTTGATCTCTAGCTCAGTACCCTAACCACTAAGCCACCACTACCCTATAAAACAGATGCTACACTGAAAAGCCAAAATTAGTCAGCGAGTGTCCTAAGGTGACTCTAAATAAGACAAGGCGAAGGTTAAACTGGATGATGAATGGATGGATGGATGGATGGATGGATGGATGGGTGAAAGGTAACTTACTACGGACAACGAGTGTTTGTTTAACTCCAGACCAATACAAGCTTGTACAGCTGTATCACGTCTGGACAGCTTGAGAACTTCGTGTGCTCAATAAACACAAAAACGCAGCACCAAACTGTTTAATAAGTGAAAATTGCAGTCTTAATATCGAGACGGTAACCTGGATGAGGATTGAGAGGCTACGGCATACACATCCGGAGTTATTCTTGGCTTCCGCATGACTATTACATAGGCACGAATACTGCAGTTACCACCCTTGTGAGGAAGAACATCTCGCTGGATTCTGCCGTGTGTTGTGTAGTCCTCGTGCTATCCATCTGCCCATCCATGAACATGCTAGATGGAGGATTTAGGAGGGAAAGGATACGAACAGAGTGGAACACGAATGGCTTTAATGGCCGCCAGAGCCTCTGGATATCAGGATGGCTTATCCAGTCTGATTTCATTAGTCACCACTTAGACCAACAACAAACAACCAGCAACTTTTAACTCTAATGACAACCCACTCAGTTTCATCTCTCCCTCTCCCTTTTAAGATGGACTTAAGTATGACACAGTCCAGCCCTAATGCTCTAATGCTTATCGCTATCTCCACATCGCTACATCTTCCATTGCTAATGCAACTTCCACATGCGCTCATCCATCAAAAGCTTCAGTCCCTCTCCTTTTCCTCCTCCTATTCCTCTTCACCATTCCCCCCTTATATTAAAACGTTCTTCTGGAACAGTGTGTCTGTTAGTCTTTTGTTTACAGGCAGGTACTTTAGATTAATAGTCATATCAAACCTATTTTCATTTAATTTGAACTTTAACCACGATTAAAGGTCAAACCGGAACTAAAACCGGACATATTAGTTAGCAGTGTGTTAATTCCATGTTGTCTAGCTGCCAGGATGAACACTCTTAAGTCGAGGTATCACTGTATATGAAAGCTACACCCATTTTTAACACAAATAATTTAATTTATTTACTGTCCGGACATGCTCATTAACAGCAGGTACATCCAGGTATTTTTGGACTTTGGTGAAAATAATACAGGTCTGCTTGAGACGGTAAACCAGGGGTCAACTGAGAGCTACTTTTTGGGTACCAACTAATGTGAAGGGCGACCAGTTTAATACACACTTGTGACATCACACATTTATAACCATTAATGACATGTTACTATTAATAATAAATGATATTCATCTATGTGAAGATGCTGATCATGTCAATGATTTCTCACAATCATTTTCAACAATCATTTAACAAGGTAAGATAACAAATAAATATCAATATGCTAAATATGCAGCTACTTTTAGAACAGGCCCGCGGGCGACTCATGACGTCCTTTCAGGCGACCACGTTGGTGACCCCCTGCTGTAAACAAACGATGATACTGGTTTAGTCTTACCGGTTTGATATATGTCGATCCTTGTTTTGTTCTGTGTGGATTTAAATTTGCATGGGTTCTGTCCTCCAGCACGTATGTGTTCGTGTGTTTGTGCCCTGTGATGGACTAGTACAGGATCCAATCACGTCATTCCCACCCCCTTTATTACAATAATGGGATGAGTGATTGATAAAATGAGAACACACCGGTATAATTTCACCCATATCACACGTGTACTGGTCTTGTGGTTAAATAACTAGACTAGAAATAGCAAACCTCACCTCTAACCCCCTAACCCTAACCCTAACCCTAAATTGCTGCCTTTGGGCCATTTTGTATAACATTATCTCCTGGATGTAGAAAGTGTAAATAAGTGTAAATAAGTGTAAATATTATTATTATTACTGATTATCTGTGCAGTCTTTATGAACTGATTTCCCACCCTCCGTGCTGTATTAATGGAATCCTTCAATCACGTCCATCCACCATTCTGATCTAAACTTGAAGTCAGTTCAGCCACATTAATAACGCCATGGAACATGTTTATGTCTGGATCACTGTCTTCTATTAATAACATTACCTATGAACTGTTTAATAGGTTTAGCACGGTGGCTGAGTGGTTCAGCACTGTCGCCTCACAGCAAGAAGTCCCGGGTTCGATCCCTCGGGTCGGGCTGGAGACTTTCTGTGCGGAGTTTGCATGTTCTCCCCGTGTCACCGTGGGTTTCCTCCGGGTACTCCGGTTTCCTCCTACAATCCAAACACATGCATTAGGTTGATCGGAGATGTGTAAAATCGTCCTGTAGTTTCACAAGTTCCCTGTAGCAATACAGGGTTGGAGAAAGACCTGGCAACCTACTCCGTAAAAATAATTGCTGAGTAAATCTGGGGATCGGTAGCGCCCCACAGAGGGACCCAAGAGTCAGAAACGACTGGAACAGGTAAATACACACACATATAATAACTGTTTACCTGTTTAGTTTTCCATTATTTATCTTTTCCTTGTCATTCATCATCTGTCTACATTAAAAATATAGTCAGTACATATTTCGCTAGACTGGATGCACTTCCACGAGCAATTAGCTGCCTGAATCTAGCTCTACCTAACTTCGACACTTCCGATGATGTTAAACCATCGTAGCTTTGTGTTCTCTGTATTCTGCGTAAAATAATATGTTTCAGGCAGAAAAAAAAGTGCAGAACCATTACCACAGACATAAATCATGGCGGCGAATGAAAGATGCTAGTTCCCCAGGCATCATCATGAACTATTTGCATCATCAATGATCTCTGAAGGGACGCAATTTCCTCACGGTTTCATCATTGTTTTGTATAATCGGATAGTTTTCATATTCTAAGTGTACTTGTCGTCTTTTATCTATCAGAGATCTATCCGAAGGCATAAACTTTTCTTCTCCCGTGACATGCTTCACACACATTCGTGTGTGTTTGTGTGTGCTGCAGTTGCGTCTAAAGGTGCTTATGCCATTGCCATCCTAAAGTGATGGTGAGCAGAGAAAGTAATAGCACACACATGACCTCTTTTGGCACCGCGCTGCATTACATTGTTATAGCCCATCAGTCACTGTCCGATCTGGCGAACGCTAAAAGAAAAGCCCGGCGTACTTTCGGGACGTGTCGGAATCGATATCAAAAACAAAACTCATGCTGATCAGTCTTTAGCCGACATTAATCGACTCTGAGTGATGGACAAATACAGGAGAGAGGCTGTGAATTGGAATATGCCAGGGGGGGATAAACCGGGGGATAAATCGGGGGCATGTGCAATTACTCCTGCTTTAATGCTTTGTTTGATTAGAGCTGAAGATGATTCGGAGCTGAATGTGATTTTTACCCAACAATGTGGTTGGAGGTGAGAGATGCTGGGAGGTGTTTTATTAGGCGCGAGGTAGTCAATGCCAAAATCGAGCCTTATATACTCCTTCCTGCCCTCATTTTCTGTGCTTCCTGTTCCCAAACCTGCCAACATCGTGTGATAGGCCTACAGGACTCAAAAAGACGGATTTGATACAAACGTACTTTTGTACTTCTGGCAAAAGCTCCCGTCTAAAAATCTGCCACGTATAATAGTTCGTAACAAATAAATTGTATGGTTTGGCATTTGGTTGTCACTTGAGAGGACCTTCCTATTTATCTAGGCTTTTTAAACATCTTAATTTAGACGTATGAATCAATCGTCCATCTTCAGCTCAGTACGTGCAGTGATAGTCACATTTACACACACACACACAGGGGGCAGCAGTGAGCGCACGGGCACTGTGCGTTGGCCAGTCCTAGCCAAGGCTCCCGGCGAGCAGTTAAGAGTTTGATGTTTTGTTCACGACTTTCAAATTCAAGCCAGTTCTTTTAACAGCAGGTAGCTGTGACCTATCGGACAATGTACAACCAGCATGGCTGCAATTTACTGCATGTCTTTGGACCGTTACTGGAAGTCCATGCTGGCACAAAAAGCTCAGTCTGGAAACGGAAACCTTCAGTGTTACTTACCAATGCTTTTTCCTATGTATGCAGGATACTAATAGTTTGCAGTAATGCATCAGTATTAGGACTGTGCTAATGCTGTAAATCAACGACTTGTCTACGACCTAAACAAAGTCTGCTAACTAGTATCAAGTGTCTTTAAAAGTTAACAGTTTCTTTGTTATCCGTGGCAGAATGTGGTTAGAGACTATTTTACAAGTTAACAGAATCAAGCCGCCATATGTTCTGGTGTTTCAGCAAGACATGAAATATAAATGAACCTCCGAAAGAAAAGCCTGCAGGTATTAAAGGTTCAGCGTTTGTAATATCCGAGGACCGTACGGCTAAGCGTGTATTCACAGAGATGCTTTGTGCTTGTAAAAATGCATTTGTAAACAGATATGAATCCGAACCGTCTGTTTTATGCACAAAAGTCGTTCTAAACAACTTAGAAAATTTGCTCTTGATCTCTTTAATACCGAATTCGTCCGTATCAAAGATTTGTTAAATCATGAAGCTCAGAAAAACACATTTTTAGGAAAATTCGATTCAAAAACAAACGTATTTACATCACCGATCCATCTTTGAGTCATAATTTTCCTGATTGTGTGTCACCGACCAAATAAAAACGACTTTCTGACATTTGTAAGTGATTTATGACACATTTATAGAAAAATTCGGATACTAACGACGTTCTGGAGGGAAAAAAACCTCCCGATTCCACTGAAATGAAATGAATGACTCACGTAAACCGAAGCGAAAAGTTTTACTACCTCTTGTTGTACTGAAGTGATTGTAGCGAGCTCGAGTCCATATTAAAGCCCGAATCCATTTTATAATGATAGAAAAGAAGCTCAGAAACTCTGTAACTCCCAAGAAGACGTCAGAAATCTGTGTTTGTGAAAAACACTTTCAGTATTTTCCGGTAGAAAATGAAAACGTGACGTGAATAAAATCAGAATTTTCACCATTAATCACGTCAGGAAACAAATCAGATCCTAAAATCTCAGTGTGTGAGTGATTATTTACTAGAATAAAGTGAAATCACATCGTTTAGACATTTTTCTGTCTCTGTTTGTCTGACTCTGAAGTTTGGCGACTTCAGCCGCGGTTTCATAGGCGGGTCACATGTGTGCCAATGTATCATGAACGGCATGTAAACTAGGGTGGCGAATGATGCTTTATTACGAAGTTTTTTAAGTGCATTAGGTAATTAGATAAGTGTACAAATAATAAATGCACTTACACTTACCTACTCTTCACTTTAGCATCTTTTTCCCGCTAGCCTGTTAAATCATCAAAATGTGATAAATACTTAGCATATTAGCAAAAAGCCGGCTCAGTTAGACGCTGGGCCACCACATGCCACCAGAACATCTGTAGTGTGGCTTGGCACAGATCCCACAAGTTTAAGAAGCTGTACTGGATGGAGAAATTATGTTATTTTCGACGCGTAGATCAAGAGCTTGTGCAATGACGGTGTAGCCTTTGATTATTTGTTTATTGGTTATCACAAAATAAAAACGTACAATCTATGTTTAAGATGGAATTGGCTGATTGAAATGCCTCAGCAAATAATTTAATTTATTTTAATAGTCATCGATCCGTTTCGTCTGTAGTTACTGCTTGGATGGAGATCCAAGGCAAAAAGCCACTCAAGCACTTTTTCATTAATATTTCAACGTTTATTGTTTGTATTCGATTATTCATTTAAAATCCTGACAGCAGGAAGGTTCTGGGTTTGATTCTCAGATAGTCGGTATATCTCTGCATTTCATTATTTCCATTATTTCCAAACTCCATCGTTTTCCTTGCAGATAACGTACGTTTCTAATTCTACCAAAGTAGAACCATCTGGAAATTGAGCATCTATGGTACCACTATGCGCTATAGATGCTCACCCATGATTCTTTCCAGCACTGCACTGCAGTCAGCGTGGCTCCGGAACTACCCACGACAACCTACCAGGATCTTACCTGGTATCAGTCACTCCGAAGCCTGTCTCGCTCTGGTTGTGATGCATGATACACAAACCAGTCACTATGGATACTAGCTCAAATTCAAATTGAAATTTTATTTGTCATTACACATATACAGATGTACAGTACAATGAAATGTTTCTCTTCGCATATCCCAACTTGTCTGGAAGTTTGGGGTCAGACAGGAGCAGACTGGAGCAGACAGGGTTAAGGACCCTGCCACTGTTAGGACCCAACAGTGTAGCAGAGTGTAGCAGAGCCTGGATTTGAACCCCAAACCTTTGGGTTCCCAGCTCAACGCTCTACCCACTAGGCTACACTGTCCCTAACTGGCTGTCATGTTATGACCAAAGACTTTATATCCTGGTTGTCTGGAAAAAACAGTTAAGACCCACAGAATTAGTGCCTTGGATAATAAAATTTGAGAGCTTTAGCTGGCAATAATCTCAGGTACATATTTCTAGGTTTAATTTAATTAGTGGAGTAATTGCACGTTTTGAGAAACTCCATTGACTTTAATAACGTCCACAGGGTGATAAAATATATGTAAAAATGTGTAACCGGTGAGGTACTATCATAGCAACACAATCTGCATGTTTTTTTATACCTATTGTGTATTCAGCTTCTTCTCCTCCTATTTAATAAAACATAAAATGTCCACACAATTTACAACAAGAGTATTTTGGCACTAAATTGTACACCGATCAGACACCACTTTCCTAATATTGTGTTGCTCCATCGTTTGCTGCCAAAACGGCACTAACCTCTCCCGCTCGGTATATTCGATCTGAATCTTCATTACCTCCATGAGCCAGCAATTCGAGCTACAGCAGGACCTCGACGTGCACCAAAGAGTCTTGGCTGCCCATGACCCTGTCGCTGGTTTACCACCGTTCCATCAGATACTGACCATTTCAGATTCGGATTTAAACTCAATAAGACTTGCAGTTTTGACGATGCTCTGAAACGGATGCTTTTCTTGTTTCCTACATCAACTTTGTGGATAAAATGTTCACTTGTTGGTTGATATACCCAACAAACTAACAGGTGCTATGGTCAAGAGATATTTAGTGTTATTTATTGCACGGAATGCTATGTCTGGTCTATTTGTGTCATGTAGCTGTCTATTGAAAAGACATTTTGTTGATAGTTGTGCATTGTACCGTACTGTGTGTGTGTGTGTGTGTGTGTGTGTGTGTGTGTGTGTGTGTGTGTGTGTGTAAATAGTGTGTTTAATTACATTTGTGGGTAAACCGACAGATAACGGAGTAGTGGCTGATTCTTCAGGACTTATAAGGGACTTATACAAAATATTTCAACTAGACAAAACACATTTTGTCCATAACAGACAAAAATTGTTCCTTCTCAGGCAAAATAAGAATCTATATACGCTCTTATTTTTTTAAGCTGATAAATAGTCGGTCTGACTACCACTACATCAACACCAAGCAAAGCTCCAGTACTGCTTGTGCCGACATCCATCACATGGCGGCTTCGGCACACCTCTCCTCCAGCAACTGTTCATGTGAGGACCGGGTATCATTAGACACGGACCGGTGTGTGTAACCTAAACCATGCATTATTAGACCGGCCTTTCAACCCAAGAAGGATGGGCGGCCCTGTTGAGTCTGGATCCTCTCAAGGTTTCTTCCTGTTATTTTCAGGGAGTTTGTCCTTGCCACAGTCGCCCTTGGCTTGTAAAGTTGCTTTGAGACGATGTCTATTGTAAAAATCGCTATAAGAATAAAGTCGACTTGACCTTTCTGATGGAATTTCAACCTTCCCCTGCCGCCGCTGAGGAGCACGGTGACGCGGGCACGGTGACACTTTGTAATCTGTTTAACACTTAATGCTAAATTGACAATCATTACGAGCAGCTTTAGCGGGCGAGGGTTCGGCAGAGAAAATTCAATACCATTGTGCAAAAACGGAGAATTTAAAACACACAGTTATCCCAGAGGCATGAGACCGGAGCAACGAGTGCTTTAAATACTTTAAATACTCATGCTTTTCTCAAATGTGTCCCGGGAAAACAAACAAGGCTGTTTCATCAAGACAATTATGTAAGGATGGATGATATTAAATTCTTTTCTGTCCTACATTACTACACTGATCTGGCAGAACATTACGACCACCTTCTGTACTTCTGTATTTCTTCTGCTGTTATTGGACCCACGGATCTGTGTGTCGGGTCTTTAACATCATGAGCTACAGAAGCTCCTCTGTTGGTTTAGACAACAACGGGTCAGCCTTAGATTCCCACGTGCATCCATCTATTCTATTTATCCATCCATCTATACTTTCATCCATCCACCCATCCATATTGATACATATATCTATCAAATCCATCCATCCACGTATTGATCTAGCTATCATTTCCTCCATCTATCTATTTATTCTCTCATCCATCCATCCATCCATCCATCTATCTATCATTTCATCCATCCATCCTTCTACTTATTCTTTCTTTCTTTCATCCATCCATCCATCCATCCATCCATCTGTCATTTCACCCATCCATCTACTTATTCTTTCATATATCCATCTATCCATCTATCATTTCATCCTACCATTTATTGATCTATCATTTTATCCATCCACCCATTCATCCATCTACTTATTCTTTCATGCATGCATGCATCCATCTATCTATCATTTCATCCATCCATCCATCTACTTATTTTTTTCATCCATCCATCCATCCATCCATCTACTTATTCTTTCTTTCATCCATCCATCTATCCATCTGGCATTCCATCCATCCATCTATTGATCTATCTATCATTTCATCCGTCCATTTACCCATCCATCCATTCATCTATTGATCTATATAACATTTCATCCATCCATCTATTAATCTATTTATTATTTTATCCATCCATTTACCCACCCATCCATCCACTTATTCCCTTATCCATGCATCCATTCGATATTAAAAACATAGTGTTTACAAACACAAGTAAATAAACACACATCCATTCATTTATATCTTAAACAAATCCATCACAGGGCATCACACACTCACTCCTTCATATTTAAACCTCATATTTAACATCCTCTTATTTTACAAAGCCAGACGAGCAGTTACGTCAGTGCGAGAAAGAAAACAGGAGGAAAAAAAACTCGACTCCCATATGAAGAGTCATCAAAGAAACAAACAAACATTACATTTAGCCGACGCTTTTATCCAAAGCGACTTACAATGAGCAGACAGGGTTAAGGGTCTTGCTCAAGGACCCAGCAGTGTAGCGGAGTGTAACAGAGCCTGGATTTGAACCCCCAACCTTTGGGTTCCCAGCCCAACGCTCTACCCACTAGGCTTCACTGTCATCAGAAGTAAGAACCCTGGAGCTGTTATTAACACCACATCCACCTGACTGTCATCCTACCAGCTGCCTGTTACATACGAAAACATCAAATATATGTAAAGGTAAATGTGTGTGTGGTTCCCTGAGATGTAATTCGTGTTTTCTTTCGTTCTTTTTGATCCGAGTGCTTTTCTAGGTGAATAAAAGTTTATGGCTTTGATTCAGTGCAGCTAGCGAGTGGGATGCTGAGCAAACGCACTACGTCCTCTTTTAAATACACACAGTAACATTCAGACGTTTTCCATTATAATCGAATGCATTGTCGTAATTACAGCACCATCGGGTCTAGAGAAGGAATCTGACCCGATTAGGGTGTAAGTGCTTTTCAACAAAGATGAAAGTGTGTGTGTGTGCATGTGTGTGTTTGACCCTGCAACAGACTGGCGACCTGTTCAGGTGCTTAGTTTATTCCTCCTGTGTGTGTCCCTAACTGCGGTAACTCGAAAGTGAATGAATGAATGGATGTTTTTTTTTTTTTTATCAGGTTAAACACTTGATAAGAAAACAGATTTATTACATTTACAGAATTATTTATTTATTTTTTTTACTGTCTTTGTGATCCTTTATTTATCTTAATGCATTTTTATTTCTGAGGTAGGTACAAAATACACAGATTAAAAAAGGAAATTCAGCTCCTCCTCTGTTCTTTAGTGAATAAGGATTCGTGAAACATAAATTCCGATTTGAATCGTGCATCGAGTAAATCGATTTGTGGTGCATAGTTATACATCCCCAGCTAAACAGCAACATACAATGGAACCTAGAACAGCGTCGACATATTTTCGGAGTCCCGTTACAGCCCGGCACGTCGGTAAAGAACTTTTTTTTGTTGTCTTGTACATTCGAGTGCATGTTAAGACTGCATTCTGCTGAATATTTGTGTGTACACAGCATTGCTGAAGTAAATGAGTTTAATCCCTTTTTCTCCAGGGAGGAGCTGTCCTTAATTACTCCTGCATGGATCATCAGTCTCCCGCCTGCACTCTGCACAGAGGGCCACGGCCCTGTCATAAGTGTGTGTGTATGTGAGAGAGAGAGAGTGTGAGAGCGTGTGTGTTCTACTGATGGATTAACTGTTAACCAGCTACAAATCTCATCACAAAGCCCCATGGGATCCTGGTCCATCTGGAAGAATGCTTGTGATGGCTTGTAAGACACACACACACACACACACACACACACACACACACACACACACACACACACACACACACACACACACACACA
>JAOUQU010421088.1:0-21061 GCA_028566735.1 Ammoglanis amapaensis
TGGTGCCGCCGCGCCCCCCAGACATAAATAAATCTACTGTTCAATCTACCAACCCGGTGTGTTCTCGTGTGTGTTCTGGCATTTAAAGCGTTCCTAAAAAAACTCAATTCCTAACACAAGAGAAGCGGCTTCGTCGTCCACCGGTGTTGTTTGTGAATGTCGCTTTTGTGCATCAGATTTACAGACGTGAACACGCAAATACAAAATGTGATTAATTGCGATAAAATTTTTAACGTGTTAAAGTTCCGGCCCTAATATATTAAACTATGGCTGAAGGTTGGAGATCAAATTCTTTATTCATAAAACTATTTGTTCTATTAGTTAGGCTTAGTTCTCTGTATTTATCACTTATCTGTTGTTCTGCTCTCTCTTTCAGAAGGAATGGAAATAATCAAGAACAACAAACTGAAGCTCATCAAGTGGTTAAGTGGAGACAAATTGTTTCTACAACATGTCCATTCTGCTGAGCTTATCACTATGGATGAGTACGAGAAACTGAATGGTACTCCAAATCCTACCCAGAAAACAACCAAGATCTTGGATCTGATGTTGAAAAAGGGAGACGAAACTTGTCAAGATTTCTTAGAGATATTAAAAAATAATGAAGTGAATGAATCCTTCCCCGAGCTCAGGGATTGGATTGAAACACTGGAGTCCGGCTCAGGTACAAAACTAAGTAGTATGTAGTAGTAGGATTGCAGGTGGGGTAGTAGTATATAGTAGTAGGTAGTATGTAGTAGTAGGATTACAGGGGCAGCCTGGTGGTTAGAGAACAGGATTTATAATCGGAACATTGCTGGTTAGAATCAAAGACTTTCAGTAGCTCTCCACAAGTCCTCTGATTATTCTTTTCACTTCTCTGTCTTGAATCTGGTTTTACTCATCATGAGCATTTACTCATGTAGGACTTACGACTGTAGGTAATTTCAGATTATTACACATAACTTGATTTATGGACATTCCATTAAGTCCAACTACATGAACAGAATGGTGTGTGGTGTGTGTTGGTATAGAATGTGCATCTTAGAGGAAACGAAAGATTAAAAAAAACAAACATGGCTAACTACGTATTTTGTTTTGAAAAAAAACCATACAAACAAAAAAGGGAACACAAATGTGGCACCTCCACATGTAGCAAGCAAAACTCTACACTGTAAATGAGATTTTGAGAATGAGAATTAACAGTCAGAGATTTTGAGACATCACTGATGCTTTCACTTGTTAGAATTCTAGTAAATCAAGTTTGAAACGCATTCAGTTTCATAAAAAAATATTTCGGATGAATTTTTTCTGGCTCTACTGGTTATGACATCGATTTACAGGAAAACGTGAAAAATAAATTCCAGATAAATGCAATGAATCATGCAGCATGTTTACATGTTTTAGTCTTTAGTTTTCATTTAATAGGCTTGACCTTTTTCAAACAGAAAATAAACCAGAACCACCATATTCATAAAGAAATGCTATCAAATAATGAAATAAAGTTGAAACTGAAAAAATAGGAAAAAAAGAAAGAGGAATAAGAGAAAACAAGAGGTAAAGAATCAGTAATGGAATGAAGCTTAAATGGAAGTGTTCTATAAAATCATGTCGAGGGCACCATTTTGTGTAGAGACGACTTTGTTTAAACAACATATTTTTTTATTCAACTATTTCCTGATTTAAACATACACACTTCCTTCTGAACATTCTTGCATGGTAACATTATAACCATTTTTATTTACAAGTAAACGAAACATAAGTGCATTTGTTGTAGGTAATTTCAGATTATTACACATAACTTGATTTATGGACATTCCATAAGTCCAACATTAGCTTTGTTGTTTTTATACTATTAGTAATGCAAAGCAAGAATTTTTCTAAGCACTTATCTGTTGTTCTGCATATTCCAGATTCTTCTGACGATTCTTCTGAAACACACGAAAACATTGATACAATCAGGGAGAATAAATCAAGGCTCATCAAGTGGTTACGCGAGGATGAGTTATTTCTGCAACATGTCCATTCATATGATCTTATTACTATGGAAGAGTACAATATGTTGGATGATATACAAGATTCTGTTAAGAGAACTACCAAGATCTTGGATCTAATGTTGAAAAAGGGTGACGACATTTGTGAACAGTTCCTGGAGATGTTAAAAGATGAAGATGTGAATGAATCCCACCCTGAACTCAGAGCATGGCTAGCCGAAGAGAATGGCTGCTCCTCAGGTACAGATTTAGTAGCAATTAATTTGAATTATAGAGACGCGGATGGGATTACAGTATAAAACTAATTAAATAAGATACGCACAGCACTATCACTAGCTTACACAACTGCATCCTAAATAAAAAAATGTGACTAATAACAATGTTTTGGTATCTACTAATCAAATTTCTATTGTTCTGCATCAGCAGGAATGGAAATAGTCCAAAACAATAAAATGAGGCTGATCAAGTGGTTTCGTGGGAACGAATTATTTCTGCAGCATGTCCAGTCCTGTAGTCTTATTACTCAGGATGAGTACGATACGCTGAGTGATATCCAAGATTCTGGTGATAAAACTACCAAGATCTTGGATCTGATGTTGAAAAAGGGTGAGAATGTTTGTCAGGAGTTCCTGAAGATGTTAAACGAGGACGAAGTGAACGAATCCCTCCCCGAGCTCAGGGAATGGATTTCTGATCTGATTACCTGATCATCTTCATCCTTCTCTCCCCAAGTAAAGATTCTAATAATGATTTGTTTTAATTTTAGCATTCTGATGATACAACATTTACATTTAGAAAACAAAATTGCAAAAGCAGAGACAAGATTTACAAATACAGAAACAACATTTAAAAACACAGACAACATTTACAAATAGAGACATTTACAAAAATCAAAACCACATTTACAAAAGCACATTAAATTGTATTAATAATACAAACTTGAATTGTGTTATATGTGTTTACAGATTTGACAAAATCATGTTAAAAAGCGTTTTAAATGTGATAATTATGACGTGTTTTCTTTTGTTTTTCCCACCTAACTCCAAATGCAGGAAAAAAATCACATCACCAGGCAAATCACATCATCCTCAAAGATCAGAATTATTACAAGTTTTTTATTAGTTTCATTATCTTTATTATGTTTTTGTTTTCATTTGCATCGTCACTTTGAGTGTAAAATTAGATGTTATAGTATGTGGTGATTGGTTTAGTAATTGATTGCTTTATTCATGTATCAAAGTCTATGTAATTAAATATGTTGTATTTATATATTAGATGCCTTCATATACTTTTAACATGCATCACTTGTATCATCAATAATCTGAACTTTAAAGTAAAAAAATATGTTTTAAGGCATTTAAAAATACCAACTCACACATTTATTACTTCGAATGTATTTACTGTATTTACTGTCATTTGTAAAGCTGTTGTAACGTCTGAATAATAACAACAATAGCATAATGAATAAAAATCAACCTCATAATAAAACACCAGTGTGATTAACTACTTGTTTATTTGCTCTGTATGTTTGTCTACATGAACAGAATGGTGTGTGGTGTGTGTTGGTATAGAATGTGCATCTTAGAGGAAACGAAAGATTAAAAAAAACAAACATGGCTAACTACGTATTTTGTTTTGAAAAAAAACCATACAAACAAAAAAGGGAACACAAATGTGGCACCTCCACATGTAGCAAGCAAAACTCTACACTGTAAATGAGATTTTGAGAATGAGAATTAACAGTCAGAGATTTTGAGACATCACTGATGCTTTCACTTGTTAGAATTCTAGTAAATCAAGTTTGAAACGCATTCAGTTTCATAAAAAAATATTTCGGATGAATTTTTTCTGGCTCTACTGGTTATGACATCGATTTACAGGAAAACGTGAAAAATAAATTCCAGATAAATGCAATGAATCATGCAGCATGTTTACATGTTTTAGTCTTTAGTTTTCATTTAATAGGCTTGACCTTTTTCAAACAGAAAATAAACCAGAACCACCATATTCATAAAGAAATGCTATCAAATAATGAAATAAAGTTGAAACTGAAAAAATAGGAAAAAAAGAAAGAGGAATAAGAGAAAACAAGAGGTAAAGAATCAGTAATGGAATGAAGCTTAAATGGAAGTGTTCTATAAAATCATGTCGAGGGCACCATTTTGTGTAGAGACGACTTTGTTTAAACAACATATTTTTTTATTCAACTATTTCCTGATTTAAACATACACACTTCCTTCTGAACATTCTTGCATGGTAACATTATAACCATTTTTATTTACAAGTAAACGAAACATAAGTGCGGCACGACTATTGGTTAATAATGTCGCCTTACAGCAAGAAGTTTCGGGTCGGCCCGGGCGGCTTTATGTGTGGAGTTTGTATGTTCTCCCTGTGTCCACGTGTGTTTTCTGTGGGTACTCCGATTTCCTCCAACAGTCCAAAAACATGCACTAGGTTGATTGGAGATGTAAAATTGTCATGTAGATACACAAGATCCTCGTAGCGCTACAGGTTGGAGAAAGACCTGCAAACAAACTCCATAAAAACTTTCCATGAAACGGGCAAATGAAAGAAAGTGGAAATTCAGATTTCATTGTTCTTGAACCATCATTGCTGAATCACTGTTGAACTCTGCTCACACGTGTGTTAGTGCAGTCACACTACTGTTTGCACAGTGTACACTTTATTGTGAGGCTTCTTGCTCAATAAGTAAGGGCAATGTTTACAGAACAATGTTCAGGGGTGGCCAAGCCGGAGCTCAGGAGCCACATGTTGCTCTTCACCAACAGCAATGTGGCTCTCCAACTTAAATAAAAAAGAGCTTTTATTATTTTTGTGTCTTTTGTGTGTATTGGGTTATTACTGCTTAAAAGAGCCACAAACATGCTATGGAACCAATTATACTGGGGTGGGGGTGCGGGGAAGGTGAACAACCTGCACTCCTGTGACCTTACACAATATTTCCAATGTTTGTCCTTGGCAAATGTAATTCATTTATAAAAATGCCTAAATGTAAAGCTGAAAATATGCACACACACACACACACTGGGAATTGTTTGTGTTGCCTGAACCTTAAATAAGAAGCACCTGATGGTGATCCACCATGATGATTGGTCTATGATTAAAGACCCGCTTAAGCAACACTCTGTAACACAGGAGAAATACAAGCCAGACTTGATTATTACCGAAGGCAAAGAATTCCAGAAGCAATAAGGTAAAAAATTTATTGAATGCTATTGCAAATGTTTATATTTATATGTTGATGTGTGCAAGTAATGCTGATATGTACATCTGAGTGATTGAATTAGTGAAATAACTGACCACTGATCTTGGTAGGTAAGACTTTTAATTTGATGTGAATCTGGCCTGTAGTCTTGGGATGAGTTTAAGCCCATTTTTGTCAATCTGCTGTTTCATAGTGAGGAGTGTGTGACATTTGTAACACGACGAATTGTTGGGACAGAGGTTTGTATATAAAGGAAAAATTTGTGTATCCGTGTACATAATGTGGCTCTTTGCAGGACCACTTTTACTATTTTTTTGCAATTTTTGTTACGACAAACACACAAAACATAACAGAACTCAAGAATGCGGAGTGAAAATGTTCATTTATTTAATAAATCACAAAATCTGAATAAAAGGAGAATGCAATAGGAATAAACGAAAGTAAAAAAACAAACGGAAAGTTGTCCCGAGCGAGCCAGTACAAGTGGACTCAAACTCGGGATGTAACTCTGATGCCACTGTGTCTACAGCATTTAGCCACCTTGATGGAGCAGTTCAACTTAACCTACTAATTTACTGGCTTTTCATTTTACGCAATTCATTAACATTTATACTCAAGTAAATTCATAATTAAAAAGTTAAAAAAATATATAATTTTGATATGCCTGATTCTAAAACTGTGTTACCAAGTATCATTCATGTGTACGTACAGATTAAAATAATTGTGTTAATATAGAGTTTGTTAGGAGTTGATAAGTTCCTCCATCACATCAGGACAATGATTCATCAGGACTCTGATCAGAAGCTCTCTACCGCTCCTGCTGTTGGTGAAATCCAAAACTTTTCTCATTTTATCTTGGTCCAGTTGCTCGGCCCGCACCTTTGCCATCATTTCAGTACCAAAGTTGAGCTGGTCTACAATTTCATCCACAGATTTCACTTTCTGAACAAGGTTATAGCGGTTCTTCTTCAAAAATGCTTCACTGTCTGTGGAATAAAAAGGAAGTAAAGGAGAAAGACAGAAAATAGAAGAAATATGATAATAAAACTTTCTGTAGACATTAGGGAAGGTTAATCTGTTTTTAACAAGTTGACTGTAATAACAAACCAAACATGACATTTCATTTACTAAATATATAGGATTTTAACCATGTAGATTATAAAACAATATTCTTATACCATTAAACGGTCTCTCCTGCAATACATTTTGGGAAACTGGATTCATATTGGTGTTGAGAGTTCCTATGCAGTTGTTACTCAGTACAGATGTGTTAACGGTGCTCCCACTTTGCGCTTGAATAGTAACTGCAGTACCTGAACGAGTAAACAAACAAAAATAAGATTTTACATCCCTTGTAAATGCTGAAAATGGGTGGAAAGACATTTCAGTTAATGACAACCAATTTAGGTTAATAATCAAATTTGGTCGAATTTTGTTTTATTGACGCAGTGGGAGAATTCAGTTTGTGTGTTAGGTGTGTGTGTGTGTGTTATATGAGCTTTCACTTCACACACAAAGTACAGACAGAAATTTACAATATGAAATACTTTCACACATGTTCTTGGGTGAGAGCGAGAGACACACCACCAGCTGTGGAAACACTTTGTAGTTGTTCTCACTTTATTTAGTGTTTCAATTTTTGTTTTCACTTTATTTATGTTGCATTGCAGGTAAGACTATTAGTATCATTTCAGTATCGAGAACCATAACAAATTAGGTATTGTAATGTAAACTCTACATAAGGTATCTATATCAATGTCCAAAAACTGGTATCGTGACCAACCAAAGTCTGTACCTGAGGAGGAAAGTGAAGATGAGGAGGTATTCACTGTAGCTATCCATGACTTGAGCTCTGGCCTGGATTCATTCACCTCATCATTTTTTAACATTTCCAGAAACTCCTGACAAACCCCGTTACCCTTTTTCATCATCAGGTCCAAGATCATTGTAGTTTTCTGACCAGGATCTGAGATACTATTCAGCCTACCGTACTCATCCATAGTAATAAGACCATTGGACTGGACATACTGCAGGATTAACTCGTCCCCGCGTAACCACTTAATGAGCTTCGGTTTATTCACTTTGACTATTTCCATTCTTCCTGAAATTAAATAAGATATAATAACTGCAGGTGTTACAAATTCACAACGCACACTTATGCATTAATTCTGCAGAGATATCATGTGCACTCCCCTGATATTGGTTTGTAAATATGCAACACACCACAAAAGATTTCTGGTTTCTTGTATGACTGATCAGACTAGAAAACACACATCTTTATTTATTTTAAATAAATTCAGGCATGAATTGGTCAAGTACAAAAACAGAGCAAAACATCTCAAATTCTCAAGTCGTCGTCTTGTATTTTTAGGAGTTTTTTTTTCCCTATCAGTAGTGTAGTGGTTATGGTACTGGGCTACAAACTAGAAGATTGCTGGTTCCAACCCCACTACCACCAAGTTGTCACTGAAAGGCCCTTAACCCTCAATTGTTCCCTAAAAAAATCTCTAAAAATAGTGTTCAGGTATAAATAAAAATTAGGGACAGTGTAGCCTAGTGGGTAGAGCGTTGGGCTATGAATCCAGGTTGGGGGCTCCGCTACACTGCCACTGCTGGGTCCTTGAGCAAGACCCTTAAACCGATCTGCTCCAGGGGCGTCGTACTGCGGCTGACCCTGCGCTCTGACCCCAACTTCCAGACAAATTGGGATGTGCGAAGAGAAACATTTCGTTGTACTGTACATCTGTATATGTGTAATGACAAATAAAATTTGAATTTAAGAATTTAATTTAAATGTAATTCACTTTAGATAAAGCTTGTCTAAAAACTGATGTAAAAACTAAATCAGATTAATAATGTAATAAAATATTATACCACTACTGTGTATGAAGATTAGAATTATTGGCCTGCAACGTCACAAATATCACCAGTGATGGTTATTGAGACCTAGTTACCTGACCAGAGGGTGAATCTGCGCATGCGCAGTCTCGCTTTTCGACCCATATTATAAAAAGTCAGCATCAGAATCTATTTATTTATTTATGATATATATATTATATATGATTTACCGACACATATTCACAACTTTATATGTTGCTGTTATGATAAATTTAATATTAAACCACACCCAAAACCACCGGAATCAGGCGAGATGTCCACCGCGGTGCAAAAATATTTCTCATAAATAACAATTATGCAGAAAATGTCTTAATTATGCATAATAATGTGTTTTTATTTACGTGTAACTATGAAATCCGACAGCAGAATCCGAACTCACTTTATCACAACAACGTTTTGCCTGATGTAGACAAATTTACGTAAAAGTTACCGTGTAGAAACTCGCTACTGCTTATGGCGTGAACTTTTATGTTGAAATCTTACTAAATAATAACAAATACATTCTATATTTATAAAGCTTTAGTTTGCAGACACTCACCGTGGGAGCCGCGATTTCCTTCCCCCCGAGTTCTCGCGCCACAACTGCTCCGACTCGTCGTCTCGAGGAAATAGACGTCGTTGCGGGTTGCCAGTTCCGCGGTTATCAATTACCAGATGTGCTGAATCTTGGTGTCCATTGTTTCCCTTCCTTGGGATTTTTCTTAATTGATTTTGGAGCTTGGATTTTCAGTAGTAATTTAGGGATTTTAAGGTTGCACTTAAGATATTAAAATCTGTAATTTTATCGTCTACGTTTTGGACTGTGAATGGCGAGTTTTTATTTTTATAAACCTGAATTGTAACATCAAATTATATAATGTTGTATATCTTAAGACTAAATAACAAAAATGAAAAGTTCATTCATAAACTTGACCGGCCATTAGAATTGGCACTACCACTGAGCACCACTAGAGGGAAACCTTGTAAAGCGAGTAGTTATGACGTATTACAGCCAGTAACTGCGTCAGTAACAAACAACTCAGGAGGACCGAAACCGGACCAGATTTCAGTATAAATGTCGTTTTAATGCAGTTTACAGACAATGTGATTATAATAAACACGTACTTTGCTTTCATGCTTTATTATGGCAAATTCCTACAAAACTTTGCACCAAACAAACAGTTCAATGTAGATCAAAGTGAGAAACAAATCTTGTTTTTCCCCAAATGAATTGAAGTAATGGAATAAATTAAATATTATGAAAAAAAAGTTAAAAAATTAATAGATGTATAAATATAGCAGCACGATGCCTTAGTGCGAGGCACTTTTACCTCACAGCAAGAAGTTCCGAGTTCTTATTTTGCATGCTCTCTTCATGTGTGAGTTTCCTCTGGGTTTCTTCCCACAGTCCAATGACATGCAGTCAGGTTCATTAAGTGTGCGTGTGCATGTACCCGGCAACAGACTGGCGACTTGTTCAGGTGTTTAATGTCTAGTGTGTCCTAAATAGGATCATGGAAAAAGTAGATATTTGATGATCAATTCATAATTCAATTAATTTTAATCAATTGAGCTTGAATACTTAATACAGATACAAAAATGAATTCTCTCTGGAGCTTTCTGAAGCTCTATAAGCTTGTGTTGCACAATATTGATGATTAAAGATAATTGCTTGCTCACACTTGCCAGGCCGAGCTCTACTCGAGCATCATATTATTTAATGCTTCTCTCCAGGAGCCTCAGACGGGCCCTCCGAGAGGAGCATTAGCACGAGACTCTTCACAGTAACTGGACAGTCACTCAAGACTTGTGGTGCCTTGGTGAGATATTAATGGCATTATGGGATGTCATGATTGTAACCTCGGTGATTTATCTGCCAAATGGTTCTGACGTCAGCGCCTGAGGTACCTGAGGTATAAATCTGAATGTCAGGATGGATAAACAGTGGGGGAGAGTGGAAGTCCATTTCAGGGTTCTGCACACCATTGTCACCAAATCTGAGTCTATGTACCCATGTTGGCACAACTTGTAACTTAAACCCTGACGAACCGACCAGGAGTTCTAATAATATTTTCTTATTAAAAATAAAATTGTACACTCGTTTTATTACTCGTCTGCAGAACCGCCAGCGTTTGATATTTCAGAAACAATTTGAGGAACATTAATTTCACACAGAAGAAACAGAATATAGAATGTTTCATACTCAATCATCCAGATTTCATTCTATAAATAACTTTTATACAACAAGTCATATTGTTCCAAAACAAGGTATGATAAATGTGAGACTATAGACTAGACCTTATGTTAATAGTGTTTTTTTTCTTACATCAAGACTGTGTGTGTGTGTGTGTGTGTGTGTGTGTGTGTGTGTGTGTGTGTGTGTGTGTGTGTGTGTGTTTTCCCCGTGATGGTCTGGTCCCCCCAGGGTATTTCTTTATGCCTTAAGCCAACTGACATCCTGAGATATTCTCCATCGCCCCATCCCCACTGATTCTGATTGGAAAAGCAATTTTGCACCTTAAGAGAATGAAATATGTATAGAAATCATAATTAAAGAGTTACATTATTATTACTTTTTGACAAGTCTGAGTTAATAAATCCACTACAATGATCAGCTCAGGTAATGAATGGAGGAACAGTGTGAAATGATCAGGATGGAGGTCAGAATAATTGGGTTCATTTTATTATAATGAAACATAATAAAACATTATTAACAGGGTCTGGTCTAAATATAAAAAAAACACTTAACATCATGTCTAGTCTCAGAAAAAACACTATTAACATTCCTATATGTTTTTACATTACATTAGACTCTGTGCCCAACCCTGACGACCTCTTGAGGTGCTCAAATGTAATTATAATCGCGACCCTCGATCGGAGACCCCGAACCCCTCATGATGAAATGAACCCAATAATTCTGACCTCCATCCTGATCATTTCACACTCTTCCTCCATTCATTACCTGAGCTGATCGTTCTGGTGGATTTATTACCTCTGACTTTATTAATGTCATAAACTCATAATCATATAACTCTTTAATTATCATTTAATTACATATTTCATATTTGTAAGTTACAATTAATTAAAAAAAATTATTCAATAAGAGTCAATTGTGGGGAGGTGCTGGAACATGTCTCAGGTTATAACACACACACACACACACACACACACACACACACACACACACACACACACACACACACAGGAAAAAAAGGAAAATTGCTTCTTGTCTTCCAGCAGCAGATTTATAATCATATTTTATTTAAAGTACAAAGTCTCTCCATGATGTCAAAAATCTCAAATAGAAGATATAAGAACAGCTAAAAGGATAGTTACCCGCGGGGGGTCCATCTTTCACTCGTGGGCATGAAGAGCTCTTTCCTCTGATTAATTCTACCCAGCTTATTCTTCATTACACATCCAGAAATGTCTAGAGGTCATATTAACATGTTTTGCACTATTGCGACCACTTTAATCCACTCATCTTGTTTCGATTGTGTAGGAGAGAAACAGCACCCCCTTCTGTTAAGAGAAGATTTACTCTGAACCTAAATCTGTTTCATTTAATTTCACTCCAGGAAGGTCACAAGAGAGTTGTGTGAAGTTCACTTCTGTTGAGAATAGAATCAGACCCGCAACCTTTAGTAAACAAAAGGCAGAAACAAGGTGGATCAGATCCTGGATCAGATTGGAGCTTTTTATAGTCTGATAAACTCGATTACCTGAACGAGACCCAGTTGATGGAAGGTCATCGCCATTATACGAGAGATAAAGGTAAAGGACATTCGGACGGGGCACGGAGAACACCGCGGGGTCTCATTAACAGCCTTTCTTAAAAACAAACAAAGAGAGAACCTGCTCAATCCTCTCACCGCTTCAAGTTGATGGATTTCAGCTCCATCTGGATGGGAAATCATTCAACTGGCATCTAAGGAAAAATAAAACTTAAATCCATCATCATAGTAACGATTCACCAAACCGACCTCATGATACGATTTATTACTGAATTCAACATGAAATTAAAGACAAATTCTGAGACAGATTATTTCCACTATTTTTCTTTACAAAATAAACGGAGTAAAATAGTGTACTGTATTTATGTTGATCTTTTATTTATCTTAAGTATGAAAGCCCTTTTATTTATACAATTGATAGTTAACGATCTTGCTCAGGGGCCCAACTGTAGAAACTCGGTGGAATGGAGTGTGAACTTGTGACCCACTGATCTCTACTCGTCCCGTTTACTTTGAGAATTAAACTTACATTTTTTGCCCATGCTAATGCGCTGGTGCTGATAAAAACAAGGTATGTATAACGTGTGTGTGTGTGATCCAGAAACAGTTTCAGAAGATAATCCCAACATGGCATGAAGAACAGCGATAAACACACAAACACTTCAGCAGTGAAGGAGAACTAAAGAGCTGAAAAGGACTTAATAAACGATGTACAGATTCGAAAAGCAGACTAATGCGCTGGTGCTGAAAAGCGCGTCTCAAATCGTCCTGTTATTATTGTCAGATTCGTCTTACTAATTTATTAAAAGTGAACCACTTTTCTAGAAATCGCTCAGTAAATAACATGTGTGTTTCTGTACTGCAAATTTTATTTTAGTTTTGCTTTTCACACACAGACACACACACAGACACACACACACAGAGACACACACACACACACACACACACACACACACACACACACACACCAATTAAAACTTCAGTTAAATTCATTTTTTAATACATTAGCAACTTCAAAGCAAATAAGAATTGCAATGCAGACATTTAAAGCTCAAGGGAAGATCTGTGGGTTTTAATTAACCCTGCGACTTATGGATACACAACACACACTCAATACAATGTACATACAGTACAGAATACACACTCGTTACAATATACACATAGTATAAACACAACTCAAAACATTTAAAGCTCAAGGGAAGATAAATCTGAAGGTTTGAATTAACCCTGCGATTTATGGGATACACAATACTCACTCAATACAATGTACACACAGTACAGAATACAGAATACACAGTCGTTACAATATACACATAGTATAAACACAACACAAAATACACTCAAAACAACACACACACAGCAAACAAAAACATGTTGTGACAAGATTATTTACCAATGAATGTGGTCAAAAAATAAATGTTGTTCCTGCCGGTTAATATAATTAGTGATCACACACGTGTGGATGGGGGTACGTCTGTGGGGGTGTAACTCATTCAGCGGCAGGTCCGTAGAGCCGAGGGGATAAAAATAGCCTTATGCATTAGACAGACTGTAAAGGTGAAAAAGACCGACTGGTATGGAAACAAGGCCATCAGAGTGTGTCTACACACGGTCAGAGCTTCATCTGCTTCACTAGAGGATGATGGGAAATGAATACCTGTGAATTTGAGAGGCTTTAAGAGCCCCCCCCCCAACACTGAGGTCTCAAACAATGTCCTGAGATTAAATTTTTGAGGATCAATACTGAGTCCTAAATTATATTAGCTTTGATTAGATGACCCAGTTTGATCAAACCTGGAGAACTTTTAAACCTCCCAATAAAATTTTTATAATCTGAGCCAAAATACAACAGATCACAAAAATGATTTAAATCTGATCAACTCAGCGTTTTGATATCAGTACGTGTGTGCTGTAAATGGCAGGGTTCGAATCTCGACCTGGGCTCTTAAATATGTATATAGCATTGAATGGAATTACATAATCTAGCCACTAGGGGGAGCCTTTCCTTAGTACCGGGTTGTAAACATGTGATCGAACATGCTACACTCTGAATTTCATTTCTTCTATTCTGCTTTGATTTTCTTGTCCTTGTAAATATTTCTCAACATCACCTGTTAGAGAACTGCCTCATTTATCAGTGTAAAAAATATCATCGCCATCTAGTGGCCGGATCTGCTTTTTGCTGAGCCTTAAGTTCATCTTTATTGCCATTTTACCAGGCATTTATATTATATTACATTACAGGCTTTTCATTGAGTTACTTATACATGTACTGCTGTGGGATAAAATATATTTTTAAGATTTAGCAGCAGTTTGGCAGCAGTTCTTAATCTGGGATCCTGTAAATAAGAGTTTTGAGGTATTTCAGCTGATTTTAGTGATAATAAGGAAGAACTCGAGACTCACAGTCGAGCTGCGGTTTTAAAATAAAGGTTGCAGAATGAATCACATAATGTGAACTAAAACATGTTCTCTCCAACTATGTTGTAAGCGCTCTGTTGTTAGTGGGAGGTGTCGGATTCGATACACGCCATCGTTTATCTCGATCCAGATGTGGCTGTGTGTAATGTGTGGAAGGAAACGTCAGCATGTTGTGACTTCAAACGTCCATCGATCTGTTCACATAAACATCGAGCTCAGGTTCATCTCCCAGCTCCCCATCTCTAATAATGTACTCACAACATGCAAAGTAACCAAGCACATTTACTCTGGTTACTGAAATTCAGTAGTTTTTGTGTAGTTGTGTTTTTTAAAGTTAACCGTATAACCTGCAATTTTACTTAGTATGTTTTGTGTTAAGCTTCGTAATTCTCTACATTTTAAATCACATCCATCATGTCTGGTAAAATGCTGCAGTGATTAATCTGTAGATTAAAACGCCTTAAAATCCATTAAAAAGCATCCATCTGGCAACCATGTGCACTGCACATACACAAAAGAGGTTTCATAATCATACAAGCCACATAATAGTCCGATTATGATGATTGATTCTTGAATGAATGACTTCAAAACAAATACAGATGGTGGTTAACTTTGTTAAGTTTATATTATATCGCATTTTATAGTAAATCACCAACGATGCCCGGATAGAACAGGTGGATTTTCTACTAGCACAACAGCACAGAGAGTCTAAATTCCTCTGGTTGGGTAAAACAGATCAGTGCTTCTTTCACTAACGTTAAACACTAATCTGCTCCTGTTTTGGGCGCTTGATAAAAAGTTATCCGTATCCTGATCAAGGTTCAACATTCAGAGCCCGGAGCACCCAGAGTGGGTCTGTAATCTCCTCCTGCTAAATCTGCCTTAAACACGACTGCTGGACGAAAACAGCAGAATGATTACAGATAGCACAGGTCTCAGTTTGTTAATATATTTTTGCCTTGAAGCTCCAATTTGTCATTGTAATCATAATAAAACCTCCAATTAATCTTTAAAAATAATTTTCAGCGTGTCCTGAATGTCCTTCATCTCAAAGTCTTAGACATAAAGTCTGGAGAAACGATACCCATCATGGAAGTGTGTGTGTGTGTGTGTGTGTGTTTGTGTGTGTGTGTGTGTGCTTTCAGGAAGTGTGATGGAGCTTTCATACTGAGTGCAGAAGCATGTTCGTGTTCTCTAGAGACCCTAGAAACGGAGTTCGGGGGGTTTGAAGAAGCATTTCTGTTGTCGAATGACATTCAGAGTCAAATCTAAGTTCAGCGACTAGCAAACAAACCATAACGTTAAGCTAATTACTTTCATGAGTAAAGTCATTGTCTAAACGTGATATCAACGTTGTAAGATTTAGATCCACTTGACCTGTTTGTATTACACAAGTGTGACACAGCGCCTCCTTCTGTAAAACAACGTAGTAATGGTTACTATAAGTACATTATACAACAGTTAGTTTTCTTGAGTAAATCTTTCTACTCGTAACTTTACTCATACTGGAGAATATCTTGGAACAGTGCTTGACCTGGTGGTTAGAAAACAAAGCTTGCCAGTTTGATTTCCAAAAACAACAGGTCAGGACTGTAGAGTCCTTGAGCTATGTGTGTGATTGTGTGTTTCACTGCACGTATTGGGTTAAATGTGAAGGAATAATTGCTATTTCTAAATTCTAAAAGCACTGGTTATGCCATCACAAATGATTAAAACAAAATACTATCAAACCACACACACACATTTGTATGTTAAGAAATTATTTGCTTATGATATTAAAATAAAAGGAACCTGGAGCCTGATGTGAGGAACTCGTGGATCCTAATAATGATTGTAGAAGGTGATGGAGTTCCTGTGAAGAATGTTTTTGCTCTGGGTTTCTGTAATGAACCAAGTTCCTGGAACCTTTCTGAAGCTGCTCCATGGATACCACACTGATGCAGAGTGCTACAGGACCATGCTACTCTTACCCTACTAATGCGCTGGTGTCTGTAGATAAATAAAGCTTTTACTAGATCTAGAATGAAACAATTCTGGTTTTAATAATTCAAACAGCGACGAATCACGATGATTTACAGCAGCAATAACACACTGAACACACAGATTCTATTTAATTCTTCAGAATGATTTAGAATTTTGACGCCGCTGTGCCTTCTAGCTGTCGGAGTGAACGATGAAATAAATAAGATCTGTGATGAAGGGCTGTAAATATCTCACTCGCACCTCAGCTTGTTTTTTAGCATCAATTCCAGTACACACACTTATAATAGCGGTAAATATTTCCCCTATATTAGTTCTATCTGACTCTTGGGCACTTTCTAGAACATAACTGATCCACAGAGCTTCTCTGTATCGTTTAGCTTTCTAGGCTAATGAGTAGGTTGCCAGGTCTTTGTCTTTCTGCTACCCATCGTGCAATAGGGAGCTTGTGTCCCTACAGGACAATCCAGCTTCTCTAATTGAACTAGTGGTATGTTTTGGGACAGTGGGAGGAAACAGGAGTACCAAAAGAAACCCACCCAGGCACAACAGACGTATTTATCTGTGATAGAAGGTACCAGACATTGTGCAGCGCTGCTCTAAAGTCAGAGAAGCTACAGCTAAAAACAGGTCACAATGCTCACAGCCATGGCCCAAACATCCAGATGTTCCTGCTTTAAAACGCCACTGAGAAGCTGGTGGGTTCATGCGAGAGGATTCTGTCTCTGCAGGATGGGAGAGATTCTGATCTCGGGGATGTTTTCAGGTTCCTCGTTTCAGATTATATTTCTTATCAGACATTACAGCTCGAGACTTTTCGTTTAGCTGCGATATTGAAGCTCAGAAATGATTCGGGATCTGATTTCTTGGGTTATAAAAACTCTGGCAGAATCATTCAACTCGTCTTGGTATCGAGTTTCCACCTCAGTGCAGATGGTTGGAGGTTGGAGATAAATTTAACTACACGCTCGATCTGTTTACAGTTCACAGTTCATCCACAATATAGAAAAATGTTCAGGATTTACACCATCGAGGCTGAGAACATTTTTAGAATACAAACATTTACTTTGCATAACACCATTTACATTTTCAGGCTCCCTAAACTTTTTTAATTCATTAAAATTAATCAAGTCAAGTCAACTTTATTTATATAACGCTTTTCCCAATAGATCTCGTCTCAAAGCAACTTTACAAAATGCAGGACGAACAGAAACCCCTGTCGAGCAAGCCGAGGGCGAAAAAAAAACTCCCTGAAAAAATTACAGAAAGGAATCAGAAACCGAAATGCATGTGCACGCACACACACACACAGACACACACGCACACACAAAATGATGTAGTTCTTTGACTCAGACAAAAGAAAAGCACACGAAGTGGACAAATTTGTTTTAATGTTTTGACTGACCAGCTATAATAATATAAAATAACCAATTTTAACCATTTAAAATAACAAATATAAAAATCCTGAAATAAATAATAACAAATAAGTCCAGAAATAATAATAATAATAAATAACAATGATAGAATAAATTATAAACGTATACAAATAATACGATTAATAATATATTAATATAATAACATTATTAATTATATTAATAGTCATTATACGTTTGTTATAATAACATAACAACAATAATCAGGGTCACAGTGAGTTTGGCATGAAAATTCCACCAGTAGAGTAGTAGGTTAGAATCACAGAAAGCTGCACTAATAATAATAATAATAATAATAATAATAATAATAATAATAATAATGATTTGTATAAAATAATACTGATGATAAGTATTATTATAATTATTATATAATGTATTTTTGTATGGAGTACATGTACATGGTGTTGAACATTTAAACACAATAAGAATGTTATCAACAAGACTCATTAAGACAACACGAGATTATGAGGATCCGGACACGGAAGGTTAAAGGTGGTCAGTAATGGCACCACAGCACCGGGGTCAGGGACCAGAGTACCGCCCCTTTATTCAGGCACTTAAGAGGACTCGGGTTGGATTTAATAGTGTTGATGCTTTATCCTCTCCACAGTGGCTCTGGTGCTGCACGATAAAAAAAAATCCAAACTATAATTCCATATCTCGAGTAGTCTTGTTTTCTTTACATGAGCACACGGTGACTGAATCAGAGGAGTTACTGCTGCATGCTGGGAAAGTTCGAATGTTGAGTGTTTACAGAGAAATGCATTAAAGAATAAGGCGATACAACAACATCATTCCAATAATACAAATCAATAAAGCCGAGGAAGAACATTTTCAAATTTATTAGATTTCGTAATTCGATGGCCTCACGTTACCTGTGCATTATGAATCCTTGTTTGTTTGTTAGGATTTTACCAAATACACTAAGCACCTGAACAGGTCGGCAGTCTGTTGCAGGGTACAGAGACAATCCCACACATAGAACAATTTCAGTATCTACAATTAACCAGCCAAATTATTCTACTAATTACAGTTAAACAGTGTTAAAATATCACTAAAATATGTTTTTTTTTACCCAGCGAGTGTGCGTGTTATGACATCACTAACAAATATTTTGTTCATTTTGCTCCACCATGTAATAGTTCTAGTCTGAGGCTTAGTTACGTCCTAGTTCTGGTCCTGGTGACATCCTAGTTATGACCTAATTCTAAACTTGGTTCTTTCAATAGTGTCTTGCCCTCGTGTTCATGTAAGCACTTAGCTTTAGCTCAGAGATGATCAATACTTGGGCCGAGTGTACTTTATTGAGTCGAAATGTTTCCATGTTATTGTTTCTATTCACGTCGGCAAGACAAAGTTAATAGATCACAATAATAATATTTTGATTTTAATATAATTTTGAGTTTGTTGCATGACCCAGACAGCATGTGCGTGTTATGACATCACTAACAGATATGAAATTGAATCTTTATATGAGATAGATTGGTGCTAGTTATCTTTGGGATGTGGCCTAGAGGACGGTACTGACGGTGTCTGGGTCTTTGGTGTGGCCCTGAGAGACACTGGGCAGGGACTTGAGGTATTCCAGGTGCCGGCGGGCGTCCTCACGGTTGTGCCGGACGTAGTAGACGACGTAGCCGATGACCATGGCGAACCAGGCAAACATGGTAATGAACATGGCCAGGTCAGTGGTCTTGTGCTGGACGCTGCAGAAGTTGGTCCCCGAGTCCAGGACCTGGAGGAGAGGTTTGCCGGAGTACTGCTCCAGAGTCGCTGTGTTGCAGCTCACCTCTCCGGCGCTCTCGGGGTCAAGTTGTAGCTCGCGCAGCACCTCCTGTAGGCCACATTCACAATGCCAGGGGTTTCCAGCCAGACCCACACGGGCATGTATCCGGGTAAAGGCGTCCCGAGGTAATCCCTGCAGGCGGTTGTGAGACAGGTCCAGTGTCCTCAGGCTATTGGAGATGCCGTGGAAGGCGTCAGCATCCAGGGTCTCTATGGCGTTTCGAGACAGGTCCAGCTCCTGCAGGCGGGGCAGGTCCCGGAAGGCATGGCCCGGGATCCGACTGATCTGATTGGATGACAGGAGCAAGATCATGGTATCATGGGGCAGGTGGGTGGGGATGACCTCCAGGTTTCGGGAGGAGCACTGGACCACCACCTGGCCACTCCTCTCGCTACACTGGCAGCTGGGTGGACACTCGGGTGCCACAGCAAGGATGAGAAATAGAGTCAGAGCAAATCCTCGAACCAGGGACTGAGCCGAGGAGAGGAGAAGGTTCCAAGGGGCCAGAGCACATGCTGGGGAGAAATTCATTCTCCTCACCACTTGAGTTCAGCGGTGAGCATTAATTTTCTCTCACAGACAAACCAATTTATGGTTAATGTTCAATAAAACAAAAATATTTCATTGATTTCATCATATCAAGCAGATCCGCCGCCTGTATGTGTTATGACATCACTAACAGACATTTTGCCAATGTTTCTCAGCCAGGTTGTAGACCGAGTTCTAGTCCCAAGATATCTCTGTGTTAACCTTAGTTGTTCTAGTCCTAGTTGTCTGTGGTCTTGGTTCTTTCAATTGTGCATTGCTCTTGTGTTTGTTAGTGCCTAGCTTTATCTTAATGTTTAGTCGTACCTGTTTGGTCAATCACTCTGGTGCACAGCACTCAGGAAGAACAACACAAGGTGAGACCCTTGAACCAGGAACTGTTCTGAGGAGAAGAGAAATTTCCTGAAGACCAAACGCCCTACTGGGGAGAGGGGGGTTCATCCTTCACAGCGTTTGAGTTTAGGAGCAGTTATTATTGTTCCTTGTCATACGTATAGCTCTGGTGGTTCTGTCCATGTTAATCCATCTCACACACTCCAGGGTGAGATTATAAAGAAGGTCCAGCGTCAGAGCTGCACACACCCAAGAAATGACCGGAGGGATTCCCTGAGTGGGGGCTTCAAACATGGAGATGGTGAAACGCCTGTAGTGTAAATGATGATAACAAAATAAGAATAATCATCAAAATATAATGATTAAGACATTAAAAATCCATTAAACATAACAAGAGAACATTAAATTGTCATTAAAACGTTTGGTTGAAGATCTTTTTATATATTGCACTTGTAAGATGACATTAGATTAGATAAGATTAGATCAAATACAGTTCAAAGAGTAATCGTTGTTGTTAATGCACACATAGTATATATATATATATTATTGTTGAATATCTATCTCTATTTTACCCTTCAGTCGAATTCGACCCTGGGTTATTCTGTGGACCGCTACCGATCCCCAGAGAATCTCGGCAATTACATTTTACGGGGTAGGTTGCCAGGTCTTTCCCTTGTGTGTGACTACGGGACAATTTACACATTTCCGATCAACCTAGTGCATGTTTTTGGACTGTGGGAGGAAACCGG
>JAOUQU010421089.1:0-10769 GCA_028566735.1 Ammoglanis amapaensis
ACTGAACACAGAACAGAAACGTGTCGGGTTACTGAACTTTAGTTATTTACTAAACAACATGATGGAGATGATTTATTCAAAACCTAAATTTTCCTTTATTAAAGAATCACATTAGACCCCGTAAACACCAGATCTGGTCCCACCGTGGACTACAGGATGATGCACGACGTCAGTGATGGATTGTGGGTGTTGTGTAGAACATGTGTGAGTTTATTGTGAGATTAGTTTATTAGTAGTTAGAAGTTTAACTTTCTTCTCACTGAACCAAGTTAAGAAAGCACGAGTGTGTAAAATGAGAAAATCTCAGTTTCTCTGTCCACACATCAGCAGGTACAGTAAAGATAAACGACAGTATCGAACCCGTGTCACATCATAATGTCATCGTTTACATCACACTGTTCATGCTTCTACACTGATGGATGATAAATGAAAAGGTTAGACCAGATCGATAAACACTAAATGCAGACTTATGTTGAGATGATTAGTCGAAATACACGAGAAAGTAATCGTACAAACGCCTCCCTTAATAATACGTGTCTCAATGATCTGAAAAGAATGTCATATAAATATTAGAGTAATTTATTACACCGAGGAGGAAGAAAATAAATAAGAAGGTGAGAAATATGAATCTTAGATACTGAGAGTCAGAATTTCTGTAACCTCGTTGTTGTGATGTTTTCAGCTTCAGGTCATTTCTGTCTGTGTGTAAAAGTTCTAATGAAGACAAAATTGTAGCACGGAACTGATTGTTGGATTTATTTATAAAGCATAATATCACAAATACGTCGAATCTGCTTCAGTACCATGTTTTAATGAACGAGTGTTCACAGCCCCGGAACGATCCGTCACGTTAATGCTCACGACCGCCGCCGTTCCAATTAGCGGTAGTGGTGGACATCGGTCCATTAAATCATAATAAAAAAGTAGGTATTTAGATTTGTATTTATTTATAGTGATGGGTAAGAGATGAAGAGGGAATGGCCTGGCCTGCCATAGCTTTCCATTCACTCAAAAATAAGGGCCAATTACAATGACGGCCAAAAGGATGTTGATACCCAACCATGAGCTTTTGGCATTAGAAAGCAATTTGTTACCATTCGGTCAAAAACGGGGCATTAAAACAATTTAGTTTGTTGCAGAACTAATACGAACAATGATCACTTGATGCTGAGATATTTGGACGACCAGAAGCAGCCAAATTAACAACCAGTTCTTGTAATTAATCAATGCAAGTAATAAATGCTGATTATCAGATAACCTAATGCAATAATAATCGTCTTATAGATACACAAAGAAACTTTCATGGACATTTGTGATCCACTCGGTCTAAATGTCCAGGACGAGACATCATGAGATCGTTTGTACATGATATATGATGATAAAACCACATAAAACCACTCCTGAACAGCACCAAATACGAACTATTATTTATATCTACTGTTAATAAATCAGAGCTGAACAAACACAGAAGAAGAGAAGCAGTTCTGTTCATTCTGAGTCTCTGTTTAGCACCAAGAGGCGGCGCCACGACTCCATCTGTACTGGGGAAAGTGTCCCTACATAGTGTCCCTAGTTTTCTCTGAAAGACTAGTCAGCGATGGGTTCATGGCCTTACTCATCAATTTGCAATTGAAAAATGCTATTTATTTCTCAACAAACCACAAGGGGGAGCCGAGAGGAGCTTCATTCACTCATTCATTGACTGATGAATGTTTCCCGGTGTGTGTGTGTGTGTGTATAGAGCCGCCCGTCTCTGTGTCTGTTACTACAGCGCCGTGACTCAGTGTGTGTCCAGTGTAAACAATACACACTGGAGTGAATCAGTACACATCTGGAGCACTGTAGTGACCCCCCCCCCCCCACCAGGTGTTACTCACCTGTACCGGGTTCACACTCCTCCAAGTCCTCGTCATCACTGGGACACTCCGCTGACGCCACCAACAGGTCGTCCGAGTTCTGTACAGAGACCACACGTTAGAAACTACAAATCTACAAACAATGATGATCCATTTCTGGGAGGGTGGGGGCGAGGGGGCTTTCTGTGCAGAGTTTGCATGTTCTCTCCATGTTCGTGTGGGTTTACTCTGTTTGTGCTCCGTTTACCTCCCGCTGTCCAAAAACATGCAGTGTGTGTTTGTAATCTTGTGCGATGAATGAATGAACGTTTGCTGTCATGGTTACGACCCGGAGTTTAAAACACATGATGTAAAAATGCACAATAAATCAATAAACAACAATCTTGTGGAAACCCTGGTGTGCAGTCGGACCCATCGTGCCACCTCAGACTCAGAGAAAGAATAAATGATTGCACATCTTGAACTTTCCTGATTTAAATCTTCAGATTTTACATTTGAATGCATTAAAAAAAAAGATCAGCATGAAACGCGTCGTCGGATCATTAGCATAATTCTAATTGGTAACTATTCACACTCGGTTCATTGTGAACGGCGTCAGAATCTCTGAATGCACTATTCATTTAACGTCAATAAAGAGACGTGAGCGTAAATCTTATTAGTGGCCAATTTATTCTTTTGGTGTCTTTCATTTAACGGTGTAGAATTCCAGCCGTCGCCGTGCTCAGAGTCTCCATCGTAAACGTCACGTGTAGAACACGTCGCCGCGTCACGCGTGGATGTGTTATTCCGTACACACACTTCCATACTCATATAAGATGTAATTGGATCTGGACTGGGACTGATTTTAATGCATGGGTTTGTTCTCTCCTATCATGAGGTCATAATAACTCGGACAGACACAGCGTTGTTTACTGGGGCATCATTGAGACCTAACAAGCGGGGGGGGGGGGGGATTCTTATCCAAGCCGACGTTTATATTGCATTTACACTCCTGTCTGACAATTTCTGCAACTACATTCATCTCATGATCTGAAACAAACAAACGTAAGAGACGCTCGTGACCTCCAGCTTATAAACACGTACATACAGAGTTCATTCATCTTCTGCTACAAGCTTTTACCAGCACAAGACAGAATTTAATTTCCATCCAGTCACAGAAGAATTATTTTATTATATTATTAGTTATAAAAATGTTTTTATTATATATGCACAGCCAATTATTACAAATAATGTGTTCTTTAGTTTGTGTGTAACTAAAATGTGCGGAGACACGTCTGTCCGTCCATCATCTAGTGTTACCAGCTCCTAATCCCATTTAGGGTCACCGTACGGCATTGGACATATACACTAAACACCTGAACAGGTCTCTGTACAGGAGACAAACACACACAAGATGGATTTCTTGTATCTCGTAGTAAAAAGATTGTGGAACGGAGGCCGGAACAAAAAGTCTGGACGTTATTTTAGGAATGTAAGACGAGTCACGAGATCCGTTTAGTTTCATGTTTAACGGTAATAATTGTGTGTTGCTATTTCAGCCGGGTCCTAATTTAGATGTTAACTGTAGCCTGTACAGTTCATCAACTTGTGGCTGCAGGAGGGGCTGCAGACTCGCACGTTCTACTTTCAACAATTCGGACTGTGTTGTAACAGTGATGAAGACGACGGTGGATCCTTATGAATCCTTTATTATGGACGGCCAAATGTCTCAAGACACTGAATAGGTGTTAATATGTTATTTGAGTGTTTATTATTCATTTATTTATATAACGTGATATTAATGAGATGTGCGTTTTTGTTGTATATAAGTGACCCCCCCACAGCGAGCACTGGTTTCTGCATCCTAGTGGCTGGGATAAAGAACTATACTTGTGATCAGAAGGTTGCAGGTTCGATTCCGTGAGTCATGACTGAAGCGCTCTGGAGCCTGTCCCATGTGCTCACTGCTGCCCCCTAATGTGTGTTTCACTGCACGGCTCGAATACAGTGGTGAAAGAGCATTTCTAATTTCTTTAAATTCAGTCACATGAATGAACCTGACATGCAACCTGCACACCTGAGATCTGGGACTCGAACCCGGACCAAAGGTGTGTGTTTCTTTACAACAGCAAACAGCAGAAAGAACCAGGATGAGGATGCAAAAAAAAAGGAAGCGGGCGTGTTTAAAATGACACAGACCAATCAGAAGTGCCCGTGTGAGTCTGCAGACTTCACCGGAGCTCTAACCAAGCATGTAAAAGCACATAAGCAAATCGACTTTCTATATAACATAAGAGCCATCACGACCTTCAGCGTCGGTATGGAGATGCTGCTCCAAAGCTGAAGATATGCAAATGTTCCGCTCTCATTCTGCGCATGAATATTAGCGATGACTGACAGTCGCTTATTGATGGAGCTGGAATTAGCATGCGGAGCGGCTTTTAACCAGCTGCTGCTAAAAGGAGCTTATTAGTCTCCAGCTTCATGTGACTCCAAACACACACACACACTCGATGACATTATGAAACGGTGAAACCCAACCCGTGAGATAACGTCTTCAGAGTGGAGGGGTAAAGAAAGCACTCTTTTAAAGGGCCCAATTGTTTTTCTATCCTATTTCCTCCCTACTAGCGTTGTGGAAATAAAGACTCATATTTTATACGCTTTTCATTCCTTCAAGTATTGATTTTCTTGAAGCCTCCTAGAGCTGGAGAAATGCTCTGGATAAAAAGATCAAATGTTCCCTCAAAGTCTTTATTTCAGCGTTAAAAGGCCGGGCCGCGTCTCCTTTTCTGTTTCTTAACAAACCCCAAATGCTAAGATAAATGTGCTTTTGAGTATGATTAACTATGCACGCGGGAATGACTCCTGATTTTTGGAAGCCCCGATTAAAAGACGCACTGCAGCATTAGCGTCGCCTGGCTGCATCTATTAAGGCTTAATTAGCACCTCTCTTATCTGCAGCTCTGCACAATGCATATGTGCTTAATAAGACGCGGCGACGAAATGCAAGAAACGCTGGATAGGTTCAATGTTTTGTTACGTGCGTTAGTTTCTGACAAACGCGGCGTGACTAATTCGTGACAAACACAAGGTGTTCCCCAGAGATGGCACGTTACATGTTGTAATCCCGTGTGAGAAAGAAAACACCTTATTTAACTTATTTGTCATCTTAATCAGACCTTCGAGTGTCTTTATCAAACACAACACAAGTCAGTGGGTCACATCTTTATTTAGTACAACATTATTAAATTGAATAACGAGTAAAATAACGAATGTTTCCATGGATACAACACTGTACACGATAAAGACTGGAGATGTTTTGTAACTACAAACGTCCTAATCTGTCTCAGAACCTAGTGACACCTTATAAGCCTTTATAGAGAACTAATAAAGTTATTTGAACACAGAACGATGTATAGTTTTGTTATGAAGGTAACACCAAGCTTGTGACGGTTCGTTTCAACAGAGAATGGACAGGTCACGACTGAGATGGCCTTTAGCGATGCACCGTGCTCACTGCTGCCCCCTGGTTTGAGTAAATGTGTGTTTTCCTCCACACGGTCGCCCTGTTTTTGGTCCGGCAGTCCAAGTGACTTGACGTAAGCGTTTGTGGTGCAGCATCGTGTTCATCATTGTGACATCATACATGAAGTGGAAATCAAATGGAGTGAAACCCAAACTCAAAGCTCTCGGACACAGAGACCTTTGCAGATGAAACATTACAAACATCTTTTCTGTGTTTCTTGGCAGAGCCCGTCTCATTCGGTTTTTACACCTCCCGCTGCCGCTGTAGAGAGCAAGAGTTTAGGGATGGTGTAACACACACGTCTCACTGCCATCCCGCTACATCTCGCTATTTATATGCGGTGAAGCCGGATGAGCAGGATTCACATCACGCGTGGTGCTTCGCTCGTCTTTCTGCTCCTGTAATGCAAAGCTGTTTCTCATGAAGCCTGACAGTTCAGCTCGGATTGACACTGATTGTTATTGAGCGCGCCCTTTATTCATATCAGCTCCCCGACCCTGATCAATGAAGTTGAACGATGCTTAAATGAAGCGATGCCAGACACGGTGGGTGGAATACCAAAGATCTGTACACATCTAACAAACAACATGAGCAGCTAATACCCAGTCTGCACGTACACATGTGTGTGTGTGTTTATCGCTGCACCTTGTCTCTGCAACAGCCTGGTGACCTGTTCAGGTGTGTAGTGTATTCCCACACCATGCTTTTTATATCGTATTCATAAGCATTAATAGTTAAGAGTGATTTAGTCTTCCTGTGACGTACAATAATCCAAATGTGATGCAGCCAATCCAGAACAGAGAGACAGAAAAATGCAGGGGATTCACAGACAGGACATACAGACGGACAGACAGACAGACGGACCACAAGAGGGTTGAAACGGAACTGATGCCGTCCTACCATCTGTTTGCTGTGCAGGAAATGTCCTCACAAATGTGTTAACGCTAGGCAACACCAACAAGCTAGTATGTTATAAAATTATTATTAATATTTATCGAGTCTTTTAGCATCATGTTTTATCCATGATGTCGTTTCCATGACAGCAAACGTTCATTCATTCATTCATTCATTCATCACACAGGTTCCAAAATGATACACACGAGTCACATCAAACACAATTTGCTCTCTTCAATTTGTCTTAACCTGCATGTTTTAGGACTGTAAGAGGAAACCAGAGCGCCCGGAGAGAACGTGCAAACTCCGCACAGAAAGAAATACCACATCCCCCTCCCCCCTCCCCCGGGACCAATCAAACCCGGGACTTCTTTGCTGTTATGTGACAGTTGCTAACATCTTATAAATATATAAATCTCCGTGTATAAAGTAAATATTCCGTCTGTAGGATGTCTGCCGAAAAAAAGTGTGAGAAAACCTGAGAGCATCCGAGACGGAGTCCATCTTCTCTCTATAACTTCATTATAGTCAGAAATGAAGTTTATATGAGTACGATAATCAAATCGTGTAGAGGAAGGATCTTCCAGAGAAGTCAGAGATCGATGTTAAAAGTCTCTGTCGGGTCTGGCAGGACCAGTGAGGATCTCTAATGTTGAACCTGCACGCCGCTGTTACTCGACTGCAGCTCTGTGGAAGCCACGTGCTGCCGTGGGTTCGGTGGAAACACACTTTACACTTGCTGTAGCTGATAATGAACTAACACGGTGCATCAGGACGGGTGAGAAGACGGGTGGTAAAACCAAACACGGAGACGCCAGACTGGGTAGCTGATCGAGAGTCATGGTGGGAACAGCTTCACTAAAATACGAGCACCTTTACCGCCACCTTAAAGGCAGATAATAAATTATTTTAGCCAATTAGAGACTCGTTCAATTAGGAGCAACATAAAATGTTTTGCAAGCCTTGTTGGAATTGCTGTGGAGTGAGTCGAATGGCTCGTTCAATAAATATCCAATTAGCCTGAATTAAAGTTGGTGCATTTCTGTAGATGTAAAGTAGATTAAAACAAACATTTTACTGTGTATTTAAACAGATATACTACACATATACAATTTAAACCATTTACACAGCATATAAATACCATAAATACACACCATAAACACCGCAAATATACACCAGCCCATGTTGTATGACTTTGTGTTTGTGCAGTCTTCTCACAGCAAGAAATCCTGGGTTCCTGTGTGTGTGTGTGTGTGTGTGTGTGTGTGTGTGTGTATGGTGTATTTGTGTGGTGTGTGTGTGGTTTGTGTGTATGGTGTGTGTGTATGTATAAGGGTGTGTATAGCCTAACAAATGTCTCCTTGCAGTTTCTTCAGGCTGGTTGAGGTGCTTGTATGAGAGACGGTCGAGTTACAGATAGAATGTGATACAGCTCAAGTGCACCCGGAGTGTGAGAGAGTGTGTGTGTGTGTTGTTGTTGGAGGTGGGTTCATCTGTAACCACTGAGGATGTAACAATAGGGGGCGTAGTGGCTGTATCAGGTACTGGACGAGCACGATTTCAGCGTCCGTGGTTTATTTCCACGTGGTTTTGTGTTCAGCTCAAATACCTCGACTGTGTCCTTCAGAATAACCTTTAACCCCAACTCTAATCCTTTAATCATAAACCTAACCCTAATGCACACCCTAATTTAGGGAATAACCTTAACCCTAATCCTAATTCTAAACCTGATCTTAACCCTAAACCTAGCCTTGACCCCAAAACCTAATCCTAAATCTAACATGTACCATAATCCCAAAGTTAGGCCTATCTGTAAGAATAACCTTTAACCCAAACTCCAACCTTTAACCCCAGCCTTAACCCTAAATTTAAAAATAATCTGAACTAAAATGAACCCTAAACTTTACCTCAACCCTAATCTTAAGCATAACCCCAACAAAAACCCTGACCTTAATCCTAAACCTGACCTGAACTCTAAACTTAACCTTAACCTAGTTTCAAATCTTTTCATTTTACTATTCAGCGACCCCCCCAGCACCCCCCCCCTCGATACTTAAGAACCAATAAGTGTCTTATTTAATTTGGCGACAGCCAATCAGTGACCGGCCTGACCCGTCTCACCTGTGTGATGCTGTCCTTGAGGCTGGGTGAGCGCTGTCGGCGAGTGGTGGTAGTAGCCATGGTCGTGGTGGTCTCCATAATGGTGGTGGACATGTCCACGGCAGCCGGCGGCGTGGCCGAGGTGGTCTCGGTGGACATGACTGACGGCGCGTCGCCCACTAGACGCAGGTTACCCTCGACCTTCACGCTGGGGTCACCTTCAGCCGCCAGTTTCAGGACCTGCAGGCCGTTGTAGTAAAGGCCAGAGATCTGGCCCTGGAACGGTCGTCCTTTATCCTGACCGCCAATCTTAATGGCCGCCTGACTGTTGAAGATGGTCAGCTGTCGTCCTGCGGTGGATTAGAAGGCAGAGCGATAGCGAGACAGGTAGAGCCGTGCGGTGAGACGGAAAGAAACAGAGAGGCAGAAAAGTCAGAGTCAGTTTCAGTAGTGACGCGTTTGTTCTTTTTCTTTGGCGTGGGGGGGGGTGAGAACACGAAACATCAGGACCCGCTGAAAGTACAGATGTGCAGCTCACGGTGGGGGGCGGGGCAGATTAATGAGCAGTTAAATCAAATATTATACAAGATAGATGGAGGTTAGATGTTAATAAATACACCTGACATAATGAATCCAATTTAAAAACAATATTAATATAAATATGTAAGTGGCGTTTGGGAATCTCTTATTCACGAGCCGTATAGCCGATGATCGGCATGGAAACGCAGCTCCTGATGTTAATGTGTTACCCGGGTGTGAGTTTGATCCTCAGACCTCATCCACCGACACCCACAGAACCGGACTGTCCACAAAAACGTCAGCCAGAATGATTCTCCGTTCTGTAACGGCCCCCCGTGAACTTTCCATTCAATGCCAGCGTGAGAAGATTCAAACCACGGATAAGAAATCAGCCTGGACTTCATCACGTGTCTGCATCAGACTGATTTACATCACAAATACACCGCAGAGGTTGCCAGATTTCACCCAAGTGCTTCTCACAATTATATTTCAGATTTTGATATAAGAACCAGAAAAGAGTTGAGCGGCAAAAAATGTAAAACGTCAAATATTATTTAAATACAAACATTTCCACCTTTAATAACTAATAACTGATAACTAATAACTGATAACTGATAACTGATCACTAATAACTGATAACTGATAACTGATAACTAATAACTGATAACTGATAACTGATCACTAATAACTGATAACTAACAACTGATAACTAATAACTAATAACTGATAACTAATAACTAATAACTGATAACTAATAACTGATAACTAATAACTGATAACTGATAACTAACAACTGATAACTAATAAGTAATAACTGATAACTAATAACTGATAACTAATAACTGATAACTAATAACTCATAACTGATTAAAAACTAATAACTGATAACTAATAACTGATAACTAATAACTAATAACTAATAACTGATAACTAATAACTCATAACTGATTAATAACTAATAACTAATAACCGATTAATAACTAATAACTGATAACTGATTAATAACTAATAACTGATCACTAATAACCGCTGGATTTATTCCGTCCACATTTAACAAAGTTTTACAATTAAGAATCAGAGAATGTTACACTTGTGCTGGATTAGTTGTGCTATGCATCACTTCACTTTTCTTTGTTTATTAATTTAGAAAAGTTTAATTATTTAATTATTCCACGTGTCAGAAACTAAACAATCCCAACAATCGATTATTTCTTTAGATTTAAGATTGAACTCTTTTCCTAACAACTGTAATCAATATTTAGTGCATAAATCATCTCATTGAGCACTTACAGACTCTTTAGGTTTTTGTAAACACAACAAGAGGTTTCAGGAATGATTTTTTGAAAGAAAGATAATAAAATAATTAATCTAATGTTAATCTAACTTTAATATGTATAACAGCATCATATTATATATATTATATATGTATATCACCGTTCTCAAGCTCAAGGACGCAATTCAACAAGCAGTTGTGCAGAATAAATTACATATAAATGCACATAATGTTTGTTTGATATATTATTAATGTTTCATTGTTATATTATTAATGTTGTTTGTGCTTTATGTTTTTCATGCAGACTTCATTCTTTAATGCACTTGGAGCAGGAACTTATTGTTAAAGTTAATTATAGAATAAATTAATCTAGTATTTATAAATAAATGTTTTCTCGTCACGCGTTTAGAATTGTTTGGACATAAATATGTTGTTAATGCACAAACAGTACAATAATAATAGTAGATAAATATAACCTAATCTTTATAACATACACAGTAAACATAAATACAGTATATAACAATATACTATATTATTATTATTATTATTATTGCACAGTATATATATATATATATATATATATATATATATATATATATATATACTGTGCAATAATAAT
>JAOUQU010421099.1:0-10768 GCA_028566735.1 Ammoglanis amapaensis
GTGTATGTGTGTGTGTGTAAAAACAATAATATTATTACATTATTAAATTTACTAAACGTGTAGGTCTGAAATGTTCAAGGTACATGTTATATTGATTTGTCAAATTAATATGTATAAGTCAGATACTTAGCACTGTTCCCTCACAGCAAGAAATCCCGGGTTTGATTTTTGTATATTTTTCCTACGTACATGTGGGTTTACTCCAATTCCTCTTGCAGCCCAAAAACACGTACCAGGTTAATTGGAGATGTGAAATTGTCCTATAGATACAGATCCCTGTACTGCTATGGGATAGAGAAAGACCTTGAAACCTACGCCGTAAAAACACTTGCTAAGAAACTCTGGGATTGGTAGCGGTTCACCGAGCACCAAAAAGTCGGATACAACCAGAAACAGAAAATAATAATAATAATAAGTACATAAGTACACAAAAACATGGCTGTAGTGTATAGTTCTGGAACTACAAGCTTTAAAGACTGACATGTAACTTAGTCCATTTGGAAATACATATATGCTCTCTCAATGTGCAAATATATTTACTTTAAATTACATTAGATTAATTTACATAATAACATGTAACATCTAATTCCTTTCACTATTTACAATGGTGCTAAACTGTCCAATATTTGTATACTTTTATTACAAACTATTTGTGAAATGTATTGTGTATTGTTACAAAAAAGAAGCTTTTATTTAGTATTTTATGTATTATTTCAAACAAAAAAAGAAAACACACTAAGTTATCTTAGAGCCAAATTGTCACACACTAAGTACATCTTCTTAATGTAGGACAGTTTGTTTTGTAATGTTAAAAGGCTTACATCACCCTAATATTTTTAGTCAGGTATCTAAAAAAATTGCAATGATGTTCCTCTTAAACTGAAAAACGGAGATACATCAGACAAATTAAAATGCAAAATGTTAATTCAGATATTTTTAATTTATCATTATGAGCAGAAAATATTTTAGAATATTTAAAATAAACATACAACTTTGATGTTTCCCCCGGAAGTCTGAAATCATTAATATGTTAACCTGAAGTAAATGACTATATTGCTATTATTATGGTTCACCTCATTCTCTCTTCACTCCAGAAATGTAAATGCCCCTCCTGTGTTTTAAGATCCATTTCTGTCTCTATGGCTTTTGCTATGGCACCTGAAATATATGGATGGGAAAACATTATAATGGTTTTTAACTTCTTTTTGCTTTTTTACAGCAGTCTCATTAAGTACAAATCAAGAATCAAACATAACACCATCACTACCAGTGAAAATAGAAAAATGTGTTGGAGCAGATGTAAATATCACCTGTAATTTTCCTAAAGTGAAATGGTTTTACAGCCAGACATCTTCTGAATACAAAGAAGATCATGCTATGTTAATAATAAATGGTACAGGTAATTTATATATAAAGACAAATGAAAACTGGTCAAGACTAACTATAAAAGAGGTCATACTCAATAACAGTGGATGGTATTTTTGTGAAGTGACATATGACATTCCGCTTCTAATGAAGAATTACAGTAATGGAGCCCACTTAATTATATGTAAGTAATATTTATATATTGTATATATCAGAATGTATTTTAGTTTAGATTTGTTAATATGTATATCACTGCTGAAAATGACAACAGTAGCATAAATAATATGGAGCAGTATTAATTCCTTTAATTGATTTAATTCATTAATTATTTTAACCAGAGTATGCCTAACAAAAATGGCTGAAAATATTTATTATTTCAGTTAATGTATAAAAAAAAACATTGTGGAGCTTGTCAGCGGGTTCTGGTACTTTTAACTTTAGTCTGTTTGCAATTGCCATGTCAATTGAAATCTACATAATTTGTTTAGCTAGCCCATGTTATTTTTAAGAAGTTTTAGAATATCGGCTGAATGTTATTTGTTAAACAAAAACACAATACCTGAAAAAATATGATCTTCATTTTCTTGAATTAATAAATGGCAAGCTTTAGATATACACAAACAAGCTACTTAGCCCGTTAAATATGATGCATGCTCAATTTCATTTCTGCTTTTCTACAAGTTTTGTAGAACATATTTATGGAAGCTCATTCCTGCCACCTAAAATAAAAAGCACATATTTTTCAATACATAATATTATTTTGTCATATTATGTAAAAATAAAAAAGATTTATATGTCAGAATAATGGCTTAGTATTGCAAAAGTATAAGAATAGCAATTGACTTAGTAAAGAAAAAAATATATATGTTGGGTTTTTATTTTAGGTGGCAGAAAGTGGGCTAAATTCGTGAAAAGTTTATTGTGCATAGCAGCTTTGTAGAGTTTTAAATCACGCACTTATGAGAGTAGTCGAAAATGTAGTGCACAAAAGCATCCATTTGGCGTGTGAAGTGTCCATTGTTTCACACACTCAATATTTTGGCCATTTGAGTGTGCCACCTGGGTAATTTCGGTGCACTTAGTTTTACAATGCTTGTCAGTGTAAACGCACTATTCACTAATAATAGTATTCATAGTCTGTAGGTATGTGATTTGAGACACGCCTGTGTTACGGATGACTTTTGCTTTCATATGCACATTTGCAGCACGTCAGAGCTTTCTGACATGAGAAAACTGCAATATTTTAGCTTTAAATTAATTATTGACCATAACATTTGGTGTTTTTCATTGTGTGTTCTACAGATTCTGCCACAGAATCAATTTTGAATAATAATACAACAACGGCATCTTATTCAACAACAACTTGTGGTATAGTAAATTACTTTATTTAAGTGTTTGTCAAACATAATTGGCTGTTAGTTTTCATTAGCAAATAATGTCTTGTTTGGTTAAGCACTAAATTTTAATGGCTAGCCCTGCCATTTGTCTTAACACAAACATTTCTAATAATCTGGGCTTCAAATATCTTATGTGAACAGGTCAGACATTTTCACAAACATGATTAATTAGGTTAAATAATAATGGTTAAAGCCCATTCTGTACTTGGGTCCTACATGAATTACAGCTTTTAAGAACTGCACAGAACAAAATAAAATATAACTAATTTAACTAAATTTATATTAAAAGACCTAAAAAAGTTATGATCATTTTTAAATGACCCATCATTAAAAAAAGATTTCCAGTCATTTGCAAGACTCACAATATGGGTGACACATAGGTGTCAAAAGTCAGTGGAAAGGGCACCCAAAAATTTAGAAAGTGAACATAAGGAACACTTTTTTTGAGAAATGTGTAAGTCACTTAAAAGCACATTAGGCAACGTTCTTGCAGAGTATGCAACCCTTGGTTGATTTTCATATGAATCAGAATTCAGGCAATGGCTACAACAAAATAGCCACTCACCTGCAGATAAATTTTTGTATTACAGAAATAAAACAATGTTTTTTTAGAAGAAAAATTGTACAGAAGTACAATGAAATATATTCATGTATAATGAAATTCATTCAAAGCAAAGATTCAGCCACCGCACCATCCTGCTTAGTAGCCACTGTACCAAAGCCTGGATCAAAACCATAAATTTTAATGTTGAGCTCAAAGCGCTACCCTCTGGGCTGCAGACCAAGTTATATTTGAGCTAAGAGATGTTAACATAATTCCATAAATTATTAAAAGATTTTGCCCTGTCGCCTAACAGCGGGGGGGGTCTCAAGATAGTGTCCCTATTGTTTTCTGTAAAGCAACATTAGACAGCAATGGGTTCAGGGTGCTGACTCTTGAACCCCTAAGTGTATTTTTACACTGAATATCACAAGACGGACTGAGAGAACCTTTATGTACTTTTTACTCATTTAGTTATAGTATGAAACAACAATGTGACTAGTCACACATAAGTCAAGTTTGCTAATAAATTGAGTCCATCACCATAATAATATTAATGGCAATACAATGGTTTAAGACACGTCATACAGCAAGTAGATCATTAGTAATTATGATTAACATGTATAACAATACTGTAACATATAATTTGTGAAAAATTTTGTGAATATCATATTCAGTACATCATTCTTTTTAAAATTTTATCATGAAGCAAAGACAAAACAATCAAAAAAATATTGCACTCCCAAAATATTGCATTTTCCGAAAACACTTTCATCCAAACAATATGTCTTTTTTCCTGTGTAATTTCATCGGGTCTATGTTATGTAAAAATCCACTTACTAATAATGGTTTCTTTTTTTACTAATTTGTCAAAATCCATATACTATTTATAATTATTTTTATTAATTCATCATGACACTGTATACTGTGGCACAGTAATATTGTATAAAATTACTTTATTTGACTGAAATATTAAAGATGAGGGTTATATTGGGAGAAGGGTTATGAAGATGGAGCCACCAGGTAAGAGGAGAAGAGGTAGACCAAGGAGGAGGTTTTTGGGTGCAGTGGTAGAGGATATGAGAGTGGTAGGTGTGTCAATAGAGGACACTCAGGACAGGGCGAGATGGAGGAGTTTGATCTGCTGTGGCAACCCCTAATGGGAAAAGCAGAAAGAAGAAGAATTATAAATGTAACTTTGTTCAACTACACTGGCAAACGACATTTTAGAACTGTGGACCTGACTGATGGGGGAACGAAAAGGCAGTTAGTTGGGCTTCTGTTACTAATCAGCGGTAATCAGTAATCAGTTTAATGGCATAAAGTGGCATTTCTCCCCTGCTTCGTGAGAGAGGTCATTGAATCTTTTCTTTAAAGAGGTTAGGTCTGTGTTACTTCGCTGGAATCCTGAAGGTGAATCTGAGGAAGCACTGGAGCCAGTCCTCCATGGCTTTGGTTATAACCAGGTCAGTCAGGATCAGGCTGAGCCGGATAATAAACCTGAGGAACAGGACTAACTGGGCATGAAACATTTTTTGACTTTGTTGAAGGCATGTCAGCACCAACAAACATCTTGAGAATGTTCCTGGGCTGAACAGGAATACGTCAGAATGTCATCAAGACAGACCATTATGCATCTGCGTAGGAAATTTTGGAGAACATCATTTATAAGGGCAGGGAGGTAGAAAGTCAAATGTTCCCCAAGGCTAAAGATTCTGTAAGATAACTCAACATATTCTCTCTTTGGGCCAGAAGAGATTTAAAAGACAGCTGATCGAATAAAATACCCTAGAAAGAAGATAAGAAAAATCACACAATCATATGGCTGGTGAGGTGGAAGCTGACATGCACAGTGCTTTCTGAATAGCTCTCTGAAATCATGATATTCCTGGTGAACATTGGCCACATCATCAGGAAGAATTCTTTGGGATGAGGTGACAGGGGCAGGGTTTGGGTTTCCGATTATCTATTTGAATAGCATGGTCAATAAGTTCGTGAAGACTCGCTGGCTTATCATGCATTGCCAACTCATTCTTAAGCTGGTTATTGAGACCCTGGATGAATATTCCATGTAGGACGGCATCATTGTTGTTGTTGCGTTGGAGATAAGAACTCGAGAATCAATTTAGAAGTTCGTGGCTGATCATCATATACAAGAGCTAGATGATGAAAGACTGCATGGAATTCATGTAAGAATTCATCAAAGTACCCCTAAAGTTTTTTTTTTACTTTAAAGTTTTTTGCCTAAGCTAAAACTCACCCCTTGGAGGAGACTGACCCAAAGGCAGAGAGGCGCCCAGACTTTTTCAACAATTTCTGGTCATTTTTGGTGAAACAATAACAGATTCCTTTCTCATCTTTTAGGAACAGCATTGTTAAATATCAGTTATGGCTTTTAGACTTTGTTTCCAAGGGGGTAAAATGTTTTCATCAAAACCACTAGCTCTGTAATAGAACACTCTTCCTCCAACTGTGATCTTTTTCAATTCTAAGAACTATAAGTAAGCCTGCATCTTGTAATTCAGTCAGATCATTTTTTTTTAAATTTACTTTTAGTTCATATTTCATGAATTTCACTAATTATGTGAATGTAGTGCCTTGTAACATTGAATGTTGGTAACTATAATAGTTACATTACAATTATTCAAACATTCTATGTTTTACGACCAGAGTATTTGTAATTTTTTTTTTTGTAATTTCCATAGGTTCCTTTCCTAAAAGTTCTGATGGCTGGTGGTTCTGGCTATCTTTGGCATTAGGCGCTTCTTTGCTTATAACAACTGTGGCCATAATAAGTGTCAGATGTATCAAAAAAAAAGGTAATTACATTTTGCAAATATGTACACATATACAGGAAGGTGGGTCTAAAAACAAAAAGAACAAATATTTTGATTGTCATTCAAAATATTTGTTCTTGTCATAAAGCTAATAACTAAAATATCCTGACACCCACTAAATAATTTAATTTCTAATAATCTACATTCAAATAAGCAAAATTTGCTATCAAGCAAACATGTAATGAAGCAGTAAAGACAGTAAATGTTTTGCACCCCCAGAAACTTCTGTTTGAGGTCAGGCATGATGTTTCCGGAGTTATAAGCATGAGTGAAGTGTAGGTGGAATGTGGTTTTAGACTTGTGTCAAGTATTACTTGTGATGTCATAATCAGATAAGCTAGGTGTCCTATATAAGTTATGTTCATGTGCAGCAAGTACTTGTCATCAGTTTTCTGTCCCCTGTCTCAATGTAGTTTTACATGTAGTAGTAATAATAATAAAAGCATTGGACTGAACATATTATATGTGTATTTCTAGACAGCCCCATTTATGAGAACACAAAAGCTGTGTCAAGGACATGTGGACAAATGGACCATTCGCCGCAACTGTGCACAACAACGAAACAATTTTCTAACAAACACCTGAAAACTTTGAAAGTACATAACTATGAGTACCATCCCAGAGGTAGACAACTGAGTAATATGTAATACAAATCTAAGTGAAACTGAATAAACCTTGTTCATTATGTAGAGTATTTTTTGTTTTATTGTCTTTACATTTAGTGTCAATAAAATCTCTTTCAAAGTAAATAATGTGTATGTTTTCATGTTTGATGCTTATTGAAATACAAGCTGACTTTTGAATTAAACAATTTTAAAATATCAATGCAAAACACTCAACAAATGGCAAAGCCACTCTGACTTGTTTTCAGTATTCAAATCTGCTGTGTCATATATAACAAAATACAGGGGATTCAAACCACCTTTTGTCCTCAGTTTCATCTGGTTATTTTTTTTTTCATTCATTTTTTATGTCTTTAATTGTGCAACATTTATTTATTTAATACGAACAACTAACAATATTTTATTATTTATTTATTATTATTTATGGTACATTGCAAGCATTTTTATTTAAAACCAGTTTGAAGGTCAGTTGCAGCTTGTTTAAGTTGAAACAATAAATCAAAAGTATCTTCAAATATATTTTAGTTGTTCTATAATAGCAGTTAAAACACTAAAATATAAATAAATATACAATAGTATATAATAATAATAATAGTAAAATATATATGTAAATATATAATAATATATGTCTTGTTTCACATTGCCTCATAAAAATATTTAAATAGTGTAAATTGGTATGCAGGGTTAATTTTTTTTTCACTTAAACACATTTACCATCCAGTTTTATTATGAATACATTTTTGAACATTTTGAAGATCGAAGGCATTTAAGTAATATTGTATGAAATAATCATAAGAAAAGGTTTGGTAAGTGAATTTGCATATTTGTTTAGCACTTTTTGCATGTCACAAGCTGCTTTACAGAGTTAAGGACCTCCAAATCTCAGATCTCTGACTGCTGCTGGTTTCCACTACAGATGACTAGGAGGCTACAGCAGCAAACATATCTGCGATTTTTATGCAGTTTGTAGCATCTACAATGACTCTTTTATTTCTTTGCTAGTAATTTCTCCGCACCTCCTTTCAGCCTCTTCTGTTGCTCCATGCTGCCTCTCCTTTAACATTCACGCTGAACGTAGCGAAAGTTATAGCGGACCACACATAGATTTTATAGAAATTCCTATTCGTATTTGGCTCAAAATCTTTAAATCTATTATTGAACCGATTGCTCTGTATGGCAGTGAAGTTTGGGGTTCGCTCAAACACCATCAATTTCATAATTGGGACAAACATCCATTACAGACCCTGCACACAGAGTTCTGTAAAAGCATCCTAAAGGTGCACAGACACACTACAAACAATGCATGCAGTGAAGAATTAGGCCGATATTCTCTAATTATAAACATTCAGAGAAGAGCAATCAACTTCTGGAAACACCTAAAGAGAGCGACACCCAATCTTACTATTATAAAGCCCTGAAACACCAAGAGCTGAGCAAAGATACCAGTCCCCTCATCCAACTGGTCCTGAGTCACTGTACCGATACACACACTCACACACGCACGCAGGCATGCACGCACGCACACACACACACACACATCCATTTATTGTAAATATACCCTAAATAAAAAATATATATATTTATTTTATTTCTATTGTTTTATTGTAATATATTCCATTATATTGTGTAGTTTTATATCTGTAAGTATTTTGCTAAACATTTATTATTATTTTTGTATTTGTACTTTGTACTTGTATTTGTATGTTTGTGTTACGAAGCTTTGGCAATACGAATGCTCATAATGGTCATGCCAATAAAGCATCTTTTGAGTTTGAGTTGAGTGGGACCCGTTTTCGTCATATATGCTGATTGGTTCAGTCCACTGTCTATATCAAAGATGGGCCAATGGGCCTCCCCCTCTAAATTGTGGGCCGGTCTTTTAGAAAAAAAAGCATCAGCTCCTGAAGACTGTTCAAATGCCCGGTATGCCCGATTACCAGTCCAGCCCTGGCTGCAACATAACACAGTGAGACACTGGTCAGAGACCTGGATCTTCCTGGTTCAGCAGTTGACAGTGATACATGCACCAGAGTCGATGGACTACCAAATGAATTTTAAAAACATTTTTGGGGAGTTTTAAGAAACTATTTGCATGTCTTCACAACTTCACTTAAAGAAGTTATCAGAAAGTTGCACAAGAGCATTATTGTCACAACTACCCAAGAACTTACAACTACCCAAGAACTTTTTAACTTATACATGCTCCCGCTTGGTCATGTCATCAATCAACATAGAATTTAATTCCATTGTTACGTTGAAGACATACAATTGTACCTGAAAATAAATGGTGGCTTTGACAAGACTCACTGCCTGTATGGAGGAGATACAATCCTGGTTGGCACACCCCATCAAATTCAGTCATCTTTCATAAGCAGTCTTACTTTTTTGGCTCAACAGTTTTTAGTTTGGGTCAACTGGTAACTAACAGTTACCAGTCTAGGTGTAAAATTGGACTCACATCTATATTTTGACAGTCATATCAAGCACCTCAGTAAAATTTATTTCTATCATCTGAGAAATATTGCCAAACTTCGTTTCTCGCTGGTTACCTTATGATCCACGCTTTCGTCTCTACCAGACTGGATTACTGTAACGCTCTTCTCATCGGGATATCTAGTAAAAATCTGCAGAGACAGCAGTCCATACAAAACAGCGCCGCTAGGATCCTGATCCTAATTGAATCTTTGAAAATATGAACATACCTCACACTCATTCTACGTTCTCTCCACTGGCTCCATGTCTCGTATTTATGGACATGCTCCCGAATATCTAAAAGAACTGATCACCATACAGCCTTCATCCCGATCTCTCCGCTCTACAAACTCTAATCAGCTCATCCTCCCGAGAACCAAGCTCAAAACCATGGGTGATCGGGCCTTTAGTTCTGCTGCCCCTCGCCTTTGGAATTCACTCCGAGTACATAAAGGCTATCTTTTTAAAATACTGAAAGCGTTTGATATTAATTTTTTTTAATCTGGTTTAAACTTTTATATAACAAGGCATGTTTTATGCTTAAGGATGGAGTAGGCTTAATTTGAAAAAAGTGGTATTAGACAGGGGTGCTCAATGTCAGGGCAGTTATATAGTCTAGCATTAGAGCTACTGTTGTGCTGATTGAAATGAGTAATACACGGATTTTCTCTAGGTGGCAGTCAGGAAAAAACTTGTGGTGTCAGCTTATGCAAATTATGTGACAGTGTTTGTTAAGGATCAGGATAATATAACATCATTATTCAGTTATCTCTGTACCTTTGCAAAAGCATCTTCTGCAAAAGTAAACTGGGAAAAAAATGAAAGCTATTTAATGGGGCAAAGGCAGGGATTAGGTCTGACCATTTTACCAGGTACTCTAAAATGGGTTAACAATGGCCTGAAGTATCTAGGAGTGTTTTTAGGCACAGAAACCTTTAGAGAAAAAAACTGAGGGGGTGTTGGTGAAGGTGAGAGCCATGTTTTTTCAGTGGACTTGGGTCTTGCCCCAGCTATCATATAGGGAGAATGTTCTCATTGTCAACAATTTAACTGCATCCGTGATGTTGCACCGTTTCGCAGTGCCTGGAGCCTACGGATTAAATAATCAAGGAGGATCAAAGAACGATGGTGAATTGAACATTGGCTGCTTTCTGCCCTCCATACTCACTATCTATAACTCCCACTGTTTTAGCAGGGCCAAAACCATTCTAAAGGACAATACCCACCGTCTTCCACCTTTTCAACCTGTTACCTTCTGGTAAGTGCTACAGGTCCATACCGGCCAAACTCAGGGACAGCTTCTTGCCAAAAGTCATCATAATGCTAAATATGCTAAACCTGTACAAACTGATATATATATTTACAATATCTCATCAGTTTTGTCTGTCTTATCTGCACATTAGCATTTTGCACAGTATTTTTCTTTTTTTCTTCTATATTACTTAGTGTATAATGACAATTATACAACAGGTAGTTCCGACCTCGCAATCTGATTGGTTGAGAAGAGTTCTAGCCGTGATGATATTTCGCGAT
>JAOUQU010421110.1:0-10767 GCA_028566735.1 Ammoglanis amapaensis
ACTGGTCGCCCGCCGCATTAGTTGGTACCCCAAAAGTAGCCCGCAGCTTCAAAAAGGTTGGTGACCCCTGGTGTAGAGTATGCCCTACCTCTTGGTAATTCTTGTAAATTTGTTTTGTTGGTCAATTGTCAAATTGATGAAACATTACTGTTGTTTTAAGAAAGCTATGTATAAGCTTTCATGCAAAGCTTCCTCGTCTTTGAACAGCATTATTTATGTTCCAGCAGCTTAGATTCATAGCAAATTATCCCAGAATATGATATAAGGTTCACAACACACAATAAAATTCACTCCTTTAAGCCAATAAAAAACCTCTGCATTTCAATCCAGTTAAAAGATAACAAAGCCACAAGCAGGAAGTGCAAGACAGGCTTTTTACAGGAAGTGAACTTACATAATATTAAGCAAGTTGTGTAAGAGCAACAGGTCAGTGGTTTAACCTAAACAATCAGAACAAGCTAGGGACAACATCTAACTGGTGTAACCTGCAAATGTTGTTACATAGACCTCCACACATGACAAAGAAACTAAATTGATTTTTTTAATGAATAACAACATAGGACATACACAACAAAGAGAAAACATTTTCTTACTGGAACACAGTGTGCAGCATTAACAATTTGACCCTTCTGCAAAAAGTAAATCTAATATTTATTGATTACACTATATATTGCTGAATATCTCCCATTATTAGAAAGTACTATAGTCTGATCAGGGCAGGTCAATCCAAAACATTCACATTCAAAGACAAAGTATGCAATGCTAATAATGAAACATAAACAGGGAACTAGTCAATTCCAGAACACTTGATAAATTAATCAAGTTCATTCGATAACCTTTTTCATATTTGATTTCACTGTTTGTATTCAATAGCCACACTGCCCAATTTACAATAGTCAAAAGATCCAAAGACTATCCACAGGACTTTCAAGTCATCTCATCAATTATACTACACATTGCAGCATCTTTGTCCCACACTTTCTCCCTCTTGGTGGAAGGAACATTTTTGTCGATCTGTCCCGCTATGCCGCCAACACCAGACACTTCCACTTCTATGGCCTCAGTTTTAAGTGTGGCGTCTCCAGCTAACCCTGAGACTCCTGCTCCGGCAATACTAGTGGAGTCAGACTGTGGCAGATCATCCGGTAGTGAGGCAAGGCAGCTCTGGATCATCTCCACAACCCGCTCCAAGTGTTTCTGAAAGCGTTCGGCTGTCTCCAGTCTTTGTCTCTTTTGCACCTCCATCATGACACGCAACGTCTCACGTGCCTGATGCGGTCGGTACTCGTTAATCAAATGGTGCATGTGAACAAACAAAAGTTTTAAATCCTCCAGTTTCTCCTCTCGCTTTATGCTGCCTGGGCTCTTGATGAGGATGTCCAAAAGGTCCAGAAAGTTAACCAGGATGGACATGTTGAGCTTTTTCAGTTCTCGCTTGTGGTCAAACTGCACAGGGTGCAGGCGCTCGATGCCCTGACTCTCCAGGGGACGAATGATCAGGTCGTCGCACTGGAATGGATTGCCAAACATCATGTAATTGTCCCGGATGGGAGGTGGCGGTTTAGGGGCCAGTCCTTTCCGAATGTTGTCATCTGTGTACTCCTTGATGTACTGCATAGGTGGCAGCGGCAGAGCACTGACCTGCTGTGGCTCTCCCATTCTGACAATCTACTGAATTAAAAGATAAAATGTATCTGATTAGATGAGTTTTTGTTCTGTAGCACTGGATCATTTGTATCCTAATTTATTAGTATTGTTACAATTATTATACTATTGTATCCTTTTTATTTAACTTTTCAAATGTTGAATAAAAGATTCCTTTTAAAATAAGAATGCTTCTGATATTGATCGGAAGCACACAAAGTTCATAATGTCAGCAGTCAAATAAGTCATTGTATTGTTTTTATTTGTCCATACATTATTACTGTGATTTGATATTATATACTAAATATTAAAACAAATATTTTAATTTTATTAATACATTGCATGTACAAAACTAGCCTGTTCTACTAGCAATATGAACTCTAAACAACTGAACATATTTTACAAGATAATTTACAATTTTACTAAATATATTTTTATAAATATTGCCATTTTATCCTTTAAAAATTAAATTCGCAAAATAAACAAGAGGCAAAATTAGCAGTAGCATGCCGAGCAGCGACCCGTTCATAGAGAGTTAATAAATAGTTGAATACATATTTATACAATATATTATTTTAAAAACCTCTCGACAAGTTTACAATTACAAAACTATAATAACACTTTATCTACAAATATGAACGCAATCGAGCATTTGTTTAAGAAATTTTCCGTTTACTACTACAATGCTAACTAGCTAGCATTTTTCAGAATTAGTATTAGTAGCTTGACGTTTGTTGTCGTGGGCACTATAATCATTTAAATAAAAAATAATAAATACAGTACCTGTTAGAAGCCGGTTTGTTGTTAATTATAATGCATTACAGCAACATAGTAATCGGGCATTACAGCTCACTCCGCGCTAAATGTCCTCACTGAATTTAGCTTTTTGATTCAGGGGGAGAAAGATGAATTACCGCCACCTATCGGGCCGAAGAGTAATTAAACTTGAAATTCATGTATAGCGGAGCTCTTCAAACTGTGGAGCAAAGTTGCATTACAGTTGTTGTATTAGTTGTATTATATTTTTTATAACATGTGTTTTTCGTTATTTATTCTATGGTATTTATCCTATGTTTTTTACATTGCCTGCTAATTATTTTGTATGTTTATAGTGTTGTGTTTATATAATTGGGAGCTTCCAACTATCAACAATAATTCCTGATTTATAAAGGTAAATTAGATTAGATTAGATTAGATTAGACTAGATAGATAGGTAGGTAGGTAGGTAGGTAGGTAGGTAGGTAGGTAGGTAGGTAGGTAGGTAGGTAGGTAGGTAGGTAGGTAGGTAGATAGAAACCATTACTGGTGGATACCAGACACTGTGGATTACTACAGAGGGCCCGAGACTCCATTATAAAAGCAGGTGATTAGTTATATTAGTCCTTGATACTGGAGCAGAAATGCCTGATTGCAACCTACGTAGCTGAAATGACAGTAAAAACTCTCTGGCTCTGACTGTAAAAAAGTCCTGAATATATTTTAAAAACACTGAACTTTACATATACAGTGTTATATTAAAATGTAGTTTGTGTTTTTGTCATTATTTATCTTAAAATGTATTTATGTATTTTCAATTTCTTTATTATTATTATTATTATCCTTTGTATAAATGTATATTTTCCAAACACTTTATGATTTGTACTTTGCCTGCTAATTGCTTTATCTGTTTATATTGTTGTTTTTATCGTGTTTATATTGTTAAGAGCTACTAACAGTCAAAAATCATTCCTGACTTTTAAAGTTAATTTAGATTTTGTGTGATGATTAATTATTTACAGTAGTTTACAAATGGATATACAGAAGTGAGATCAAAGACTGATCTCTATGGAGTAAAGGTTTAGCTAAATGACATAAACTCATGTGGTAATTGTATAAGACATTTCAAGTAATACAAAATGCAGAAAAGTTCAGACACAGTAGCAGATAGACACAGAGAGAGGGAGAGGGAGAGAGAGAGAGAGAGAGAGAGAGAGAGAGAGAGAGAGAGAGAGAGAGAGTATAACAGAGGAAATGGTTTATGGTTCAGGCTTTACACTGACTCCGGAAACATCACACCGCCTGATGCTGACATATCAACCTGTAACTAAGCCAGACTGTAAGCCAGTTCCCACCAGCATGCATGAGGCCGACAGCATTTACTCAGCACAGTCAATTTAACATGTACCCACGGGTCATATTAAAAGGAACGCTATACAAGAAATCACAACAAAAGAGACGAACATCTCCCTGTAATTACAAGGAAAGATTTTTCCTCTTAAACACTCATAATCTGACTTACTCTGAAAGTCGACCTGGGGTGAGTAGATTCAAAATGATCTTGATAAAAATCTGTTTAGATTGTCATAGTGAATTCATTTCTTTTAGGTTAAAAAAGTGAACTTTAAATGTTTATTTTCGAATAATGCAATGTGTTTGCAACATCTGGGTGTGTACATGCTAAAGCACACCATAGTGTTACAACATTTTCCTGCATTGCATTAAGATTTCCTGAGTTAAATCAAAAAACATGGCAACATTTTAGCAAAGCTATAACTAATGCAATAATAAAACAAAAGAAAAATGCATTTTTACCTTTGTTTTTAGAAAAAGCCGACAGAGAAGGGCTGTATTGAATTATCCAGAATTAAATGTGTGGAAATTGTGCGTAGTGATCTTCCCATACCCTGTGTCTATAAATACCCATTTCAGGTGAGAGTACCTTAAATATTTGATTTAATGATTTTGATTCATTTATTATGTGTGATTTACCATGGTGATATTAAAAATGGTTATTTAATGAATCAGTGGCAGAAAGTAAGATACAGAGCAAATCATTATGACTTTTATTTTATTACAAACAGCATGACATGACAACTTTATTTTAGTGCTTGATGTACTGGACTAGAGAATAGAAGGTCACTGGTTCAAGCCCCGCTACCACTAATTTACTACTGTTGGGTCTCTGAGCAAGGCTTTAAACTCTCAAACTTTTGAAATTGTGTTGCATTGTAATTGTAGCTTTGGAAGAATAAAGTCTGCTGGAAATGTAAAAGTAAAAATTTTACTTGTTAATATACAAACATCTTTGCATTCAAAAGATTTTGTTGTCAAATTGGGATGATTTGCTACTAATCCAATCAAATTTTGTAGTGCTTGATTTAAATTAGTTACTGTGAACGCAAAGCTAATTCCAATCTTAATATGACATTTGGGACACAGCAGTTCACATCTGCTTTGTATAGATTTGTTGCTCTAGCGCTTACAGGTAGTAAGCAAAAAGTTTTCTGGTTTAAACTCAACTACAACCCGCAAATGTCAAAACAATCTTTTTATTAGTGAAACATTTTAAGAAAAAAAAAAAAGATTACCAAAAAATGAAAGAACATGTGGAGCACTGGGCTTTTCCACTGCACGGCATTCTCAATAGTGCTCTGGCTTGGCGAAAGAGTGACATAACTAATGAACCATCACTGAAAATCTCTGTGGATCAGGCTGGTGTACAGAGTGTCCAAGAGTCGGATGCGACTGAATGAGTAAAAGCAACAATTCAATGTTGTCATTTTTTCTCAACACACATTTTGCCACTGAAGATACCAAGTGAGCGTTTTTCTAGTTTCTATTCAGAACTGCAGGCCAGTCCAGTGCTTAAATCTTTGTAATGTGTTCAGCATGTGGGTTTGCATGTTGCAATATATGTTTGTTCCTGTATTCATGCTGCCATCACATCAGTGCAAATATTGTTGCCAAGGACAATAATTACTGATAATAAGGTTTGGTGAGGAGCAGAGGGTGTAACTGACCTGATATTAAAACTTTGTGTTGATTTTTTAAATTGACATTTGAAATGTAACACACGTAAACATTTAATCGTTTATTTAAAAAAAATAAATCTGTTAAAATCTCCTGTTAGCAATTTAAACACTCCCCATGGTAGCAATTCCAATTAAGAAAACACAAAATGATGGGTAATAAAAAGGTGCACTAAAATTTTTTATGATATATATAGATATTAATCTAAATTAGTATAACCATATATAAAGTGTGTTTTAAATAAAGCAGCTGCTTTTAGGTTTGTTTTCTTTTCTTGGCAGGTCTTCTACGATAATTACTACCTCTATGTATTTGCTCCAGACAATGACTGCAGGTTAAAATGGGTCAGAGCTCTAAAAGAAGGTGATCAGCTGTTCTAAACCATAACAAAACCACATGGAGCAATTCTGACTGTCGGTCTGTTTGTGCCTTCTTCTGTATTAATGCTCACTGTTTCTTTTTAAAATTCAAGAGACAAAAAAGAACAACCTCGTTCTGAACTACCATCCTGATTTCTTCTATGAGGGACGATGGAGGTGCTGCCAGATGACAGAAAAGCTGGCGCCAGGATGCAGTGAATATTATCCGAGCGAATGCAGTACTACTTCACTAAATTAAATTTATTTAATAAATGACACATTCTAACACACTATGTAATTATAATAATAAAATGTTTTTTCCCCTAATCACAGCATCTAAAAAACCTCCCCCGCCAACACCAGATCTTCAGGTAGGCTTATACCACCTCACAATATACACTATATGACCAAAAGTATGTGGAGGATGCATATTAATGAACCAAAGCATCTATTTAAAAGCCTGTTTTTATTAGATTAGATTTGATTGTATATCAAAGGTGGTCAGTGGAATTAAACTTGGAAAATGCTTGTCTTTTTAGACCTGGGGTGTGTTCAAAAACCATGTGAGCTGCCTTGCTGCCTACATGGGCAACTGCCTCTAGAAATAAATAAAATGTTTGCATAGTGAGCATATGCAGGTAGCGTCAAGCCATTTGAAAATCAGTAGTTATCTAAATTAATAGAATGGTATTTAGGACACATGTACTCTTCTCAACTTGTGTGTGCATAATGATCTAGAGATTTTCATTCTGATATAACACTTGTACATCATGATCCGTTCTCTATCCTGCTTATTCATTTTAGATTCTCATTTTTGTTTGACTAGTTTTAGTAGTAGATCAATAAAGTGTAACACAACAGAATGTACTATATATGATATAATATACTTTATTTACAATGCTATGTTTGCTGAAAACGATTACACAATGTACACAATGTACATAAAAACGTAATTTTCAGTACAGAGAGAAGTCGGTTTGTAGAATGGTGATTATTTATGTGGTATTACTGTAATTTCCTTCCGTGACCACCATTTATCTGATAAAGTGCACACAAGAACACATGTAAACACAAATTATACAAGTGTACACATGTACAGTACAATAACATTTCCACTTTTTCCAGAGCACATGGTCAGCCATTGCATGGCACCTCTAGAGTCTAAACAATAAAAAACAATAAATTTGCTCAAGAGCTAAACAATAACTGTATGGTAGAGCTGGGATTCAAACCTACAGCCTTGATGGTGCAAATCCTACCCACTTGATTGCCACTAGAGCCACATACCATTTATAAGTCTATTTAAAAACAGTAATTATTTAGAAGAATTAAATAATTTCTACAGTAAGTAGACAATCAGTTGCTGATGTGTGAGCCCTAAATAAAAGTATAAAGTGTATTTTTATATTCTTGTAACATAGTAACTGAAATCCAGTTTTGTTTCTGTGTACAGCGGCGATTCTCTGACCCAGCAGAGAGAATTGTGGTGGCTCTGCAGAACTTTACCCCACAGGAAGACACAGACATCCCACTGCACAAAGACGAAGAGTACATCGTGATCGACTGTTCAGAACCCAACTGGTGGACTGTCAGGGATAAAGATGGGTAAAAACATGTATTTATTAATAAAACATCGAGAATGTTTAACACAATCTGGTTCGACTGCCATAAACGTAAAATATATGCCTAAACTTTCGATACACATTGTTCTTAAGCACTAAATGTAAAGCGTGTAAATATTATAAATATTGTAAATGTAAACCTACTAGATAAATCAATAATCATATAATCCCTGATAATCTAACAGACAACATTTCAAATGTAACCTCATTAACTCTTGACCATTTTAATTTATGCAGCTAGAGGATATTTATCTTTACCCTAGACAATGACATCATAAATAAAAATGAATTACAATAAATACTTCTAAACGTGTATTATAGGTAGATCATTGTGAATAAACAAAATATAGTCCACAATATTTGTTTTAGTTTTTTTCAGGATATGAGGAAGGCATGTTTTACACTTAGTTACATTCATGACAGACACGGTATTTACTCGTATTCAAAAGATTATATGGAACATACTCAGGGTAAATTTTATATCTCTGATGTACATCACTTACATGCAAACACGGAGAAGAAGAAGAGGACAAGATAAAAATTCCAATACTGTCATTGAATTCAAATACTATTATAGTGTTATAGTATTTTATAGAACTTTTATAGTACTATTATAGTATTTGAAAACATATTATTTTAAGCCTGTATTGTTCATTAATTTAAATTATTTGAATTATTTTATAAAATAGCTATTTTTTTATGGTAAGACAATAGTATCCTCCACTTGAAATATAATTATGTTGCATAATAATAAGAGATGTCACAATAATACATTTGCAGACACATGCCATCAAAGGCTTGCATTTTTATATATTCTGCAGCTAATATTTTTCCATGAATTAATGAAATTAATTTGAGAAAAAAAACTAAAATAAATATTTACCAAAGCAATATTTGTTACAATTCTTAGTTGTTGTTTTTTCGCTGAAACAGTAATAAAGAAAGCAATTTTTTCAACATTAGAAATGATAATCATGTTTCTGCATCATTAAATTTATAAGACTCATTACATTTTAATGTTGTAAAGGTGTTTAAAGGCTTATAAATGTTTGAATGTTTTTTTTTCTTATGTGAAGCACTTTGTATTGCCACTGTGTATGAAAGGTCCTATACAAATAAACCTGTCTAGCCTTACCTTAGGTGTGCAATCTTGTACGTTTAATACTGAACTGAATTTAAATTCATCCAGTACATTTTAATATTAATTTACATTCAAATGTTTACCCCGATATAATCCACACTATTCTCATAACTGATACATTTAGTAAAATGATCTACGTATCTCTTTGTCTCCTCTCAGTAATGTTGGGACTGTACCGTGCATTTATATTGCAGAGAAGCCTACAAACAACCTTGAGAAATTTGAGTAAGTCTATTTTAAGTTGTTTCTTGTATTGCAACACACACACAGAAAACCTATTTTCTAATCATTTTATGTTACTTTCACAACACTTTTTTAAAAATAAACCAACTCATTCTGTTCCGTTTTAACTTTGAATTTAGACTATAAAGTCTAGAAGCTGTTGTGATCTGAAGCAAAATTATGTTCTTGAATCTTATACTGACATTATTTATTTGCATTATTTTCCATTGAAGATTAATAGCACGTACAGTGCTGAATGGCCTTTGAATTTATGTTCAGCTCATTCAACTCAACTTGCCAGTAGAAAAATACTGTAAAATGTGTATTTAAACAATTACACACAAAACATATAAAAATGACGTAACTAATACAGCAAGAACTGCAAGGAAGAACTTTCTGTAAATTACTGTTTTCTGCATCACTATGGAATGTTTCTGCCCACTCTTTCCTGATTTTGACATATGTATCAGAAAAAAAGCTTTGATTTGAATTACGTTGGTTTGGATATATCTTAAAGAAGCACAAAGAAGATGATATTGAGGACATTGGTGGGGAGAGGATCACTAATATAGTATCCTTAGATGTATAACATGTTAAAATGCACTGTTGTATTAGCTGTAATATTTTATTTTATGTTTAGGGGGAAATTATTTGACTAACAGCACATGGTACGATGATGAATAAACAACAAAAAATAGACACACAGCTGTTCAGAAGAACAAACAGTTTAAGTCTATTTAATGTATAATTTCGTAATATAGCAGAGAATAAGTAATAAAAAATCCTACCAGACACTTGGGGCAGAAATTTTTACAACAGCGCTAAATACGACTAAAACTAAAGATATAATCAACATACAAAACTGGCTGCTACTCCAAAGAATTAACTCTGTAAGTTCCGATTTAAATGTTGAAACAGTAATTGTAAAAGGTAATACTAGTTCTGATGAAAAGTTTTAAAATGCACTGTGCATCGTTGGCAGCCTGGTGGTTAGAGAACTGGACGTGTGATTGGAAGATTATCGCTTCGTTTCAGAGAGTTAAAAAGGCAAATACTGAAGTGCCCTTAAGCAAAGAACTAAACCCTCAATTGCTTTCTGTGCACTGTGTCTAGGGCTGCCCACTGCGTCGGACAAGTGTGCTCACTGCTGCCCCCTAGTGCATGTTTACTAAAGTGTGTACACGTGTTTTACTGGACGGAATATTATACATATGTTAATGTATACTATATATAACATATGGTAAACGTGGAGGAATAATAAAAGTGTGTAACGTACATTCTGTTTCACGATTTGTTGTTTATAAGGCAGCATAAAGAGGCACAATTTCCACACAATTTAAGATTATTAAACATGTAATTCACATTTCTAACTACTTGATCATTCTTTTACAGGTGGTACAACAAAGACATAACCCGAACGCAAGCTGAAGAATTGTTAAAGAATGTGGTAAATATTCATCCCTAAAAGAACCATATTTGTATGTTATTTTGTGTTTGTAAGTTTACAGTCTGTGATGTACAGTTGTGTTACTTTACGTGAAGCGAGCAGAGTTTTTCCGGTTTTGTGCATGTCTGCAGTAGCAGGTGCAAAGTGTGCACGTAAAATTTAAACACTGATCCAAACACTTCAAAACCAGTGTGGCTGTGATGTTTCCTGCTGCAGCTGTCTGAACTTATGTTTGGACTAGAATGTGATAACAGATTATTTCACATAAGTGTAAAGTTGGTGCTGATTTGCCACATCATTATTTAATCAGTAATTTAAACAAAATAATTTCTAGAACGAGAATGAAAAAGTACTGCTGAAACACGAATGTAAATCATTTCATTTGGTAACATATTTAGACAATAAATGCAATAGAATTCATTTGAGAACATTGTGAGACTTGTAAAACATGAACATCACTTTAATGTATCTATCTATCTATCTATCTATCTATCTATCTATCTATCTATCTATCTATCTATCAATCTATCTATCTATCTATCT